>CAIGQQ010036011.1:1350693-1364631 GCA_903798035.1 Danio albolineatus
TCTGCTGGGTCAGTTGGCATTTCTGTGTGGAGTTTGCATGTTCTTCCTGTGTCCGCGTGGGTTTCCTCCGTGTGCTCCAAGTGTGAATGAGTGTGTATGAATGTGATGGGTTGCAGCTGGAATGGCATCTGCTGTGTAAAACATGTGCTAGATAAGTTGGCGGTTCATTCCGCTGTGGTGACCCCAGATTAATAAAGGGACTAAGCTGAAAAGAAAATCAATGAATGAATAAATATATTTATATTTTTTACTTTTATTAATTCATTTATTTATTCTCTAATAATAAACTGGCAAACAATAAAGTGGAAACGTCACATATTCTCTGTGACAGTTTGAAAAGAAAACAAAGACATTTGGTCCCTTTTTGTATCTTTCCTGTAGATGCCTGAAGAGAATGGACAAACACGCCCTCAGTACATCCAGCTGCCTCCTCAAACCCCAGAGACAGAGGTGCTGTATCCTGAGGGGTGTGAAGACCAAAGCAGTCTTGCCGGCAGGTGGGTTTTATAAGGCACAAACCTGCACTATTTAAAAGTGTACTTCACCCAAACAACTACATTTACTCGCTCTTGTGTGGTTTCAAACCTTTATGACTTTCTTCTGTGCAACACAAATTGGGAACCAATACTTTTCTTAAAGGAACACTCCACTTAAAAAAAAAAAAGGCTAATTTTACAACTCCACTAGATCTTAACAGTTGAGATCTTAACACTAGATCTTAACAGTTGAGATTTACCATTTTTCCATCCATTCAGTCAGTCTCCACATCTGGCCAAAGCACTTTTAGCTTAGCTTAGCATAAATCATTGAATCGGATTAGACCATTAGCATCTTGCTCAATGAAGAGCAATAAGATTTTTTGATAATTTTCCTATTTAAAGCTCGACTCGTCTGTAGTTACATGATGTCTTTAGACTGACAGGAAATGAAGTTTGAATTTTTAGGCTGATATAGCTAGGAACTACTGTATACTCACATTCCGACGCAATGATCAAGGGATTTTGCAGCCTCATTTCCATAGCAACTTTTCATATTCCATCAGTCTTGGTACAGAAGAGTCAAGCTTTAAATAGGAAAAATATCTAAACTTTTTTTTTTTTAAATAAGCAAGATGCTAATGGTCTAATCCGATTCATTGGTTTATGCTAAGCTAAGCTAAAAGTGCTCTTGCAAGATCATCTAAATGGATTAAAAATAAAATCCAAATAAAATGTTGAATGTTCTCTTTAAATATACTGTATGTTCTATAGAACAATAATTAAAACAAGTTTAGAACTTTTGAACGAAAACTAAAATAAAACAAGCATGCCACTGTTATCTAGCTTTGCCGTTGTGTTTTGTGTTTGTGCTTTGTGCATATGTGGTTTCAGCAACCTGATCCATTTAGACTTTTTGGAATTTTCTAGGAGAGTTGTAAAATTTACTCCCTAAAATGTTGAGTGTTCTTTTAAAATATATTGCATGTAAGTAATACAAGTTTAGAACTTTGGTGACCACACGATGACATCTTTGTCATTCTTTTGTGTGGAGTATCCTTTAATTGTGTAATTAGAATTCATACGATGATCTAAAACACCCTCAAATATCTGTTCAATCTCTCTTTTTCTTGCGTGTATAGTGAGTATCAGGTGAAGAAGTTACCTCATGGAGTGAGATGTGCTAAAGTGAACTCCTGTCCTGAGAAGCAGAGTCCAGACAGCGCCTGCTCTATGGAGTATTCCAGCAGTCGCCTGTCCAGCCCAGAACACCCTGGGGAAGGTAGATTCATCCAAAACGAACAGACTCGTACCTCATTTTAAAAAAGCAGCGTTTGCAATGAATGCATGAGATCGAGATGTGTATATTCTATGCAGACTCCGAGCCTACCGAGCCGCTGAGTGTAGACGGAAACTCATCAGAACTGGATATGGAGGATCTGGATGAGGAAGAGGAAGACGGTTTGAGGAAGAATGATGTTCAGACGCCTGTACCTCAGACTCCAGACCAGGAGGCTTTTCTTAAGAGGCACTTTGCAAACCTGTCAGACCTCAACAACCCTGGTAGGGTGTTTGTGCAAGTTCTCTTTCCTTATGTATTATAATAAAGACTTCTCATAGTCTTTTTCTTTTCTTTGGCAGCAAGTCCAACTAGAGTAACTCCAATTATTTCTGACAGCATGTCTTCAAAGTTCCTCTCTCAGAACTCTCCTAGCAGGTAAGACAGAGTCGCTGCTTGACCAAATGACATTTGAGTATATAACTGAGCAAAATCATTTGTCAATAGGGTAAATAATTAATAATACTAATAACAATAATAATAACAACAACTATATATATTTATATTTTTATTTATTATTATAATATGTTTTTTTTTTTTTTTTGTGAGTTAAAAAATAAAAGGGGGCCCGTGGTTTTGCTATAGCTCCAGGGCCCAATGTGTCCCTAATAGGGATGGGCGGATCAATCCTGAAGTATCGATATTTTCGATATCGGGAATGTATCAAAAGGATCGATCTTTTAAGTAAAAGTATCTATCTTTTCTGGAGGTTTTTCTTACTGAGTGATCAGAGATTTTGAAATATCTAAATAATTATAGCGCCACATATTATATAAATATTTACTCAAATAGGAACACGAATGGAAACTATAATATTCTTCCGCTGTTTCTCCACTAATAGGTCAGTGTTATCTCACGGCACAGTGGTACAGACACCACACACACACCCAGCGTGGGTTGTAAAACTCGAGAGTGGAGCTGTCGACATCATGACTGAACGTAAACGAAGTATAATCTGGAGTTATCGTAAAAGTAATCAGCTAAAGGGGATAAATGTCAACATTCTGTTGTTCCTTCACAAAAACCTGGAAACTGATTAAAATCAGGAAGCACAAATGAATATTGCAACTTAACTTTAAGATTCAATCCAAAGTTCTGCTGCTTTGACCTTTAAATAAGTGAAGAAATTCAGATGTGGAGTGTATAATTTTTTCATTATATATGGTGCTGTTTATAGTTCTGTAATTTTAATAAATGTAAAAAAGAATCATGTGTTTTATTTAATAATAATAAATAATAGTAATAATAATAATAATAAAGGTGATAAACATTGTTTTTAAAAATCACTATAAAATATTTCATTTAAGTATTGATAAGTATCGATTTAAGTATCGATATCGATGATATTTGTCTTGAAATACTTGGTATCGGATCGGAAACAAAAATATTGGTATCGCTCCATCCCTAGTCCTTAATCCGGCCATGCACAAAATAGACATGGGACGATAACCGTTTTCAAGGTGTACAGCGGTTTGGAAAAGTCAAGGTTTTCATACCGCCACAATTTTCTGCTATACCGTTCCGAAGGTATGAGTACGATTTTTTATTTACTTTCTTTTATGTTCTTTTTTGGTGTAAATTGTAAAGACATCTGTGTTTTTGAAACAAATGAAGACTGCAAAAATCTATGATTCACTTGAATTATTTAGCCTGACATGTTTACTGCCCCAAAACACTTTAAATGTTTCTCAAAAGAAAATATATTGTGTTCAATAGGGGAAAAGGTTTTGTTTTTAGCCAGACATTTAAAAAGAATATATTTTAGAGCAGTAAACACAAAACCGTCATACCGTGAAACAGTGATATTTTTATCCAAGGTTATCATACTGTCAGAATCTTATACTGGCCCATGCCTAGCTCAAAATGCAAGCATTGTCACCCAAAAAATGATGTAGATAAAAGACTCACAGGACTGTAAGTAAATAATTTAATAAAACCAAATAATCAATAAACTATATATACATGTTGATAAGTTTTATAGGTCCTCCAAACATAATGTCGGGATCGTCTCGATAAGGGAACGTCTCGACTCGCTTAACGGAAAGAAAATGGCACAGATGATGTGTACTAGAGAACTGCTGTAAAGCATTGGTGGTTCTTTATTTATTATTTATTTATTGCCACATCAGCAACTTTTGGCTATTTCATGGCAAGATGGATATACATAAAATATTACATGATAAAACAAATTTGTATTAAAATAAAAAGTTAAATACATAAGATATAAATAAATAAAATTCACACAAAAATATATTCAAAGTTAAATATGATTTTGATGATGTTCAATTCTTGATAAATAATTTAAGATTCTTCCTGGTGGTACCTTTTTTAAAAATGTCCATCATAGTACTCTCCTTATAAAAATCCTGACTAATGGCATTCAAACTTCCACATTCCAGCAAAATATGTTTCATGGTAAGAGCAGCCTGGCACTAATTACATTTAGTTGGTGCTTCGTTATTCAGTAAATACAAGTGAGTAAACCTAGAATGTCCAATTCCACATCTAGTGTAGACAGTTTGATCATGCCTGGTCTCAAAATGATGATTTGCTAAGTGTCTTTCATTTATTTTCAGGTTAATTTCATGTAATTTATTATTTATGCAGTTGTCCCATGCTCTTTGCCATGTTTCGTTTATATACAAATTAATTGAAATTAATTCTTGTTTGTATTCATTTGGGTGATTCATGGTTTGTTACGATCTGTTTACGTTACGGCCCATCGCCGTATGTTGACAGAAACTACAGTGAAACGCTTAGAAAAAAGGCACTTAGATATGCGTGACAGAAGAAGATCTTAATGAAATCCCTTACCTCAGGGATTTTCCCCCCTCAGGGACACCCTTAAGTTAAAGAGCCCCTATTATACATTAAAAAGGGTCATATTTTGGTTTTGGGGGTCTCCAACAGCAGGCTAATATGCATGCATGGTCAAAAAACACTTTCATTGTCTTATAATCTGCATTTATTTTTACCTCATTATCCAAGTGACTCCTATATGAATTGTTCAGCGATTCATTTGTTCCAAAACTCCTCCTTAGCGTGACGCTAATCTGTGCTGATTGGACCGATGACCCAGTCTGTTGCGATTGATCGTCATCATTCAACGTGAGAGAATGCCCACCACGGCTTATCAATATTGAAGTAGTCATAGTGTGTGCGTGAGCATATCTGCCAACACTCGTTTTTCCCAGGAGTCGCCCGTATTTCAGACACCTCACCCCCGAAACGAACCCCCCGGTCTCCCAGCATATTCCCAGCTCTATTCTTAACCATTAGTAAAAACAGTCACATACATGAAGTATTAGTGCACACAGCGGCAAAAGCTGAACCATTATGAAACAGGACCGCCACACATGTGTAGGAGAGCTGATGTAACTATAGCAACGACAAACAGCATAGGAACATGAGTTCACAAACGCATTTTAATCCGTAAACAAAGCGGCTCGCGCCACATTTACAACTGCATTTAGACGCGATATGAGAATACAAGTTAACCAGATACACTACATGCGGTTAAAAGTTACCAAACACAATTAAATACATCATTTACAAGCTAGAGAAAACAATGAGGCAACCGTTTTAGTCGCACTTACTCACACTTGTTGGATAGCAGGCCAGATTCACCATCAGGCCACTGAGAAATGTCCCGGTGCTCCCTATGGCTGGTCCACCCCTGCATACATCAATAGTCTTTTCTGATCCTTCCTTTAACAAACGATCGACGAATCCTCCGTTGTAAGCGTGTAGATTTCAGAAGCACTCCTCAGAGGGAACACAGCACAAGGCTGGGCTATAATGCTGAGGCATTTCTGCAGAAATAAACCTCAACCACTGACTCTTCACAGTCTCTGGTTCATCTGCACACTTCCAATAATATCCAGCTGAGAACATGTCTGCTACAGTGCTCTTCTCTGTGTTGCCAGATGTAGCTGACTGATTCCAGCCCAAACCCTATCCAAAAGGTTTTTACCTGCATAATCAAATTCAAAACCGCCTAATTTGGGAAACTTTGCTCGCCGTTGTTGTTTGTGAGCGGGGTTGGGGGTTTAGAATCTCCCGGGGCTGCATGTGCACAAATGGGCGGGGCTTATGTTTCGTGTTCACGTCATGCCGAAACGGCTAAGGACTCGTAAGCACGGCGATTCATTTGAGGAACTATGAGTTGACTCTTTTGTGGATGAATCAATAGTTTTAAACACTGCATTACTTTCAGATTTAAGCCTCAGCTGGACATTTCACTTCACTTAGAGCTGTGTTACACACTGCATGCAAGCTCATTTTTAAAAACCCATAAAAGGGGCTCTTTAAATTACTGAAGGACATTCATGCAAGCGGGCACAGGTGGTGATTGTAAATTACGTCACTTGCAGAGGAATCGCGGTTGCCTGAAAGTGCAAGTGCAACTCTGCAGCCAGACTCTATTGGAGAGATCAGAAAAAATACATTATATAACCAGGTGTAATCAGGCCCTTGGAGTTGACCATGCTTTCTTTCCTATTCCAGAACTGCATTCCCATTCTCCTCAGTCAAAAGCAGTGACATTAAAACCGCCAGTGGAGTGGTACGGCCCCTCGTCTCAGAAGTGCGGCCCCTCATGGAGAATAAGAGTCCATTCAAACAGCAGGAATCCCAGAGCTCTGAGAGGTCAACATGTCAGCGGTTAATCCAGAAGAAACGCACACCTGTGATGGACTCCCGCAGACTAATCAGCCCCGTCGCTAAAGCTGCCGCAAATCACAACAGTTCTGCAGGCTTGAGGAAAGCTCAGTCCATCCACAACATCTCCTCGGAAGGTAAAGCATCCATGAACATGTAACTATCAGTGTTGAAGGTAACGTGTAACAAGTATTGTGAGTAGGGATGCAACGATTAACTGATTTCACTATTAACCACGCTTTAATTCGTCACGGTTAAATAATCGTAAAGGCTTCTCAACACCGAGTTTCTGCACAGAACAAAACAGCTGCAACTAAATTAAGTTATGCCAACTGAGCACTAGTTTAAAGTTCTGAGATTGTACATGGAGGATAATACCCACGCACGCTGGATTAAATATGGCTGAGGCTATTAACTAAGGGCCAGTCACATATCGCGTCTTTTGCATGCGCATATTGGGAGCTATGCGAATGCGGAGTGCGAGGAGCATGACGCACTCACGTTTTCTAGGCACAACTAGTTGAAATAATGCTGCAAGCGCACCGCAAGTGACTAGAAGTGGACCAGTCAGCTCCATACTTTATACACAATATACACATTTCTACTTGAAAAAAATACTAAATTACTAAATTAAAAATTACTAAAATACTAAATAAAAATACCAAGCAATTTTATAATATCGTCGATCAAAATTGTCTTTCAGACAGAGGTTCATCAGCCTTTGACTACATTTGTTAATATGTAGCTTAGATTTACATTAGACAAATACAATTTTTTAAAATGTATTCTTATTTTTAATCATTTATTCATTCGTTCATTCATTGTTTTGTCATTTTCAGTGTAAAATTATTACTTATATTTAAATACCAAAAAACTTTGTTTACTTATTTTTAAGTCCAAAGAGAAACGGATTGTTTATTTTTTATTATTATTATTTTGTGATGTATTATTTAGTTACTGTGCAGTAGGTTTGGGCGGTAATATGGTATACCACGGTATCTAAAAGTAGCAACGGTATTAGTTTCAATACTGTTATACCGTCATAAAAAACAATGCACTCATATAGGAGACAAGGATTGAATATTGCATATAATTTATTTAATGCCTTAAAATGCGTATGTGTGGTTGTCATCACGGGACAGAGTGGAGGAGAAAAAGAGAGGTGGGGAAAGATGGCTAGTTGCGCACCAAGTGACCTGGTCTTGAAATAGGACACAACTTCTGAACTTTGGCAGTATTTCAGGTTTCGACCGAACGAGAAGGGAGAGGCGGTAAATATGAAAGAGGCAGTTTGCAAATTGTGCAACAAAAAGGTATAAAAGAGACAGTGTCTGTTTGAAAACCTGTACTGATGCAGTGACAAATTACTTAGGAAATATATTATATTAAATAAAAATGTAAATGATAAAAGTTGTTAATATTGTTGTGCATGATATTTTGTTCTGGTTTCAGTTTTAGTGTTTGGCATTCAGTTTCTGAGCGGTTTGGGCACAAGCCAACAATTTGGTGATGCTGTCTGAGCCTCACGTCGTTATTTATTTATTATTCACAGTAATACCGTATACCAGGGTAAAATAAGGAGGAGGTTTGACAGTATCAAAATTTGGATACAGCCCAAGCCTACAAGCAGCAATAAATAACACTAAAATATAAGACGTTTTGCAAACTGTAAATTTCATCCAATCCAGAAGCCTGAATCAGCGTCAGTTTGACAACCTTGTCAGTGAGAAAGTCCACATCTACGCCCTGCCATACCACACTGAGCTGTTCTCACAAGGAGAAGTGACTATTTCACGTTTTGTCAGTTTATTTCAGTTTAGAGTTCGGTCGTACGAAAACGCACAATATAAAAAAGGAGGCGTGGCACGCAACACACAACCCTAAACCCAGCCGTCATTGGTGGAAAAGCAAATCATACTAAATTGTACAAATGAGATTGTACGAATCCATGTTACAAATTGCCGTGTGATTGTGTTGTCCTCACGCTCCAGCTTTATGTTGATCGTATTAAAACAAAGAAAACAATCTGAAGTTGTTGTTTTTAAGTTATAAATACCATGATTTTACCGGTCCACTAGGGAATAGATTTTCCTCCATGTGGCCTCTGAGCTAAAATGAGTTTGACACCCCCGCTCTAAAGGCTGGAATGGACTTTTTTATTAGATTTTTGCCCCGATTTGTTTGTTGGGCAAAAATTACAGCCTCTGTAGAGATTATGTGAAATTGGACATCTTGTAGTGTATAAAAGGAATTTTTAATTTCCACTCTCTTTATTATTTGATACTCCACTTTTTCCCTGTTACTATTTACAAAGTTGGCCAGTGAGTGATGTCAGGTAAAAAAAGTGTAAAGTTTTCCAGCATTAAGTTGTTCTGCTGCATTGAATCTGTAGTAAAAATGAACTACAAAGCCTTTAACTGTATCTGCTAAAGTTACAATTAACTTAAAGGCTCTTCATTTCACTCTTTCCCACCTGTTCCCTCCCTCTTCTGAACAGCTGATGTGGTTCAGACATCCAGCCGTCCTTCTAAGGAAGTCCATCCACAACCCCAGACCTCCGAAAGACCACGGCGTTCCCTTCCCACTGTCCCGCTCATCAGCCCCACGACTGCCCTGCCGAAGGACATCACCACCACACCTACCAAGTTAAAATCACGTTCCTACATGAGTCCTACCACTAGCTCCATGGCCAAGATGTCCCGCTCTGCGTCCATGGGAGACAACTTGAATGAAATAGGAGAAGACACAGGATCTTCAGACCGGGGTTCATGTTCGGACTCTTCCAACTCCCGAAGCTCCTCACAGAGCAAGCCCACCACGCCTGTTACCCAGCAGGTCTCTAATGCTTCAACATCGCCATTTCCAGGCCCATACACTCCTCATGCAGCAGTCGTACCCACGTTGAGTGCTGGCTCCGGAAACTCTTCCTCTAAAGGTTTCCAGGTCAAACTGACTGGCAGTGCTCGACCCCTGCTCCATATAGACATTCCCAATCCTCTTCCTGACAAACCCTTCTTATCTTCCCTCTCGCCAAGCAGCAAGAGCCCCAAGGTTGCACAAAAGGAGCCCTTGAGTAGAAACCCAACAACTCCTCCTTCACTTGCTGGAGCAGTTCAGCTTCCCAGCGGCATCATTCAGCCAGTCGCAGCTGTTCATTTGAGCCCATCTGAAACTCCAGACCAGATTGAACTCAGTATGGTGCTTGTTCCCAGTCAGACCAAGAACTTAACAGATGTTGAACTTCAACCGGATGCTGAGCCAAGTAAAGAGGATACTTCCGAGGCAGAGTGCTCTCCCATGAGCCAATGCAGTCTTCTTCAGTCTTCATCAGGAGCTCAAGACTCAGGTTTGCCAGGACATCAGTCTTCCCTCACACCATCTTCTGTTTTGCTACGTCTTGGGCTGTCTAAACACTTTTTCACCAAAGGGCTCTGGCCTCTCTCACCCTCCACGTCTTCCATCACTTCCTTCATCTCTTCTCCACCCTCTCCATCCATTAACCATTACCATCTGCAGGGTGAGGCATGCCCTTACTAACACTAATATTCGTCCTATAAAGCAGTGGTACTCAACAAGTTAAGGGACCAAGTTGGCACGCTTGTTAGAAATGTATGTTCTTTAAAGGATCACATGTAATGCAGAGTGTGAAAATGTACTGTGTGCACATACTGTACCACACTTAACATATGATGCTTTTCCACTGCATGGTATTGCTTGCAACAGCTCACTTTTGGCAGGTTTTTTCACTGTGTATGGTATCTATTACCTGGTACTTTTTTCAGTACCACCTCAGCAAAGGTTTCAAGCGAGCTGTACATGTATACCTGTCAGATTAACCAGTGAAAATTGCCATTACACAATATTGGGACAGGAGAAACCAGTATCAGCGCAGCCACAGAATAATCACTGAATGATCACTACTAAAAATGTCCATATTGTAGTCAGTAGAGAAAGTACAGATATTCCTTTCAGAAAATGAATGGGGGGATGCAAAATGAAAAAGTTTCTCAGATGTTGCTAAGTGGGAGTTTGAATGGGTTCCCTCTGGGTGCTCCTGTTTCCCAGGAATAAATAAATGAATAAAAAGAAAAAAATAAATAAATGAATAAAAAGTGCAGTATAGATGTATTGGAAACACTAAACTTGCCACAGTGTATGTGTGAATGAGAGAGTATATGGGTGTTTCCCACCACTGGGGTTTATCAGTTGTGTACTCTCAGTGCAAGTTTGCAGCTAGAAGCGTGGCTACGTTTGCTATGATGGCAGTAAAGGCAGCTTAACTTTAAAACATCTCTATAGTCCCAACTATGTTGAAACTGTGCTAAATTACAGTGAAAAGTGGAAAAGCCTGCAGCAAGTGGGCACTTGGATTGGAGAAATCCTCAAATTTTGTGTATGGATTACTACACTTGTCCATCACATCACTCACCCACTTTAATTACGACTAGACCTAAATTCTGATGCACCCTTTAGGTACAGAATTGGACACACCTCTTATATCCATTTATGCTTCTGCGGGACTGCATTTATCTAAAGCAGGGGTGGCCAATATTGGTCCTAGGGGGTTATTGTCCTGCAGAGTTTAGTCCCATCCCTAATTAAACACACCTGAAAAATATCCATGGGTTGCTTGAAAATTAGAAGCAAGTGTGTAAGAGATGGAGTTAAACTCTAGAGCAGGGTGCCAAAAGTTTGTTAGTTTGTTTTGATCAGGGTTGGAGCTGAAGGTGGATCTCCAGGAACAGGATTGGGCACCCGTGCTCTAAAGCAGTGTTTCTCATTTGGTGGGTCAGGTCGTGGGAACATTTTTAGTGGGTCACGGAGTGTGTGGTCAAAAAAACTAAAAAAACATACATTTTTAATTTATTTTGCTTATACCGGACTTTTATTTCGAAATCCGTGCGCCACAACAGTTCAGTTTAGTTCACGGGAATCGAACATTTCTTTACCCTAACCGATGTTTACCGTATTTGTCGTTTTTACTTTGTAATATTTATATAATTTGATACATTTTGGTAAATGAAAGAAATAAAATATTTTTTTTTTGTAAGTCTTTGTGATTTCCTTATGATTTATCTTTTACTTCTTGTGTATGTTAACAAATAAATACAAATTAATTATAACTCCTAAAATTATAGTTCCTAAAAATTTGGGACCAGTTGAGAACCACTGCTCTAAAGGATTTAACTGTGATCCAGATCCAATTTGCCCACTCCTGCTTTAGAGATTGGCTGTAACCCAAGTTAAGCAAACATAAATGTTTTATGTAGACGGTTTATCAAGAAGGTTGACATTAACAAAATTTCGTTCTCACCAATCAGTCATTACATTCTTGTCCTGCAAAAGTATTTTTCTGGTCAATCATTGACCTCAACTTTGATGGTTTGGGTTTTTGTTGGTTAGGAACAACACTAGATATCAATCCATGCAATATTTCATTGAATCACTATGTGTTGAGTACCACTGCTCAGAATCATCACCTTTGTCTGACTGTATTAATTTTCTTCTCTGTTAGAATTGTACAGTTTTGTTGCTCGGCTCATGTTAAAACACAGTATGACTCCTAACAGAGCTGTATTTCTCCTCTGCAGACACATCTCTCAGTGTGGATGCTTGTAGGCTGGTTGCTGATGAATTGCAGAACAGTTTTAAAAGAGCCTCCCACCTCTACAAAATGGTAGGTTATCATCTGGCCGCATTCGCATGTAATTGTAGAGCAGGGCTGCACTTCAGCCCACACGTCTGCCTAAACTGTTATGTGCGGGCAACTTGAATCTAACTTTGCATATGTGTTGTTGCTCCTGTAGCTAAGCGGTTCCACCGACTCCAGCGAGGAGCAGCAGGAAATGTCTCGAGTGTTGTCTGAAGCGTTCGAGGCCATGAGGGATGAGTTGAATTGTCTGCCACCATACACTCCTCCTCCTCCGAAATCTCCCAGTGCTAATGCTGTGCACGCGTTAGCTGACAGCGACCCAACACTGGGTGACGACAGGACACTAGCCCTTCTGGAGCAATACTCCAAACTGCTGCTCAGCGCCGTAGAGAAGAGGATGGACAACAAAATCTGACCACTCCATACGGATGCCAGGATACCAAGCCATTTTAGATAGCGAGAAGCTTTTAATAAAGAGATCGGAAAGAAACGCCACTATCCTACCTCCCTGTTTAGCATGTTACTATGGCAGCAACACACCCCTCACTTTTTCTCACCTCTTCGCTAAATTTCCTGCCCTGCCCCGTATTTTGTCAAAGCGACCTAGACGTCATCGAGGAAGAATTGGATATGTCCATTGACGGCATGGTACAGAAAAACGGATTCAACCGTCAGATGTTTTATATACATACAATATTTTGACGGTGAAAACAAACAGTAGTTGAGAGAAATCTCCAACAAACGTAATCAATCTGAACATTGGGTTTGATATTTTAGGACAACGATCAGCGCTCTCTTTTGAAGGGACAGGTATCCCTAGAAGTCTTATCAAGGTTTGTCACACTTTGACCTTTTATTATGGAATGATTTTTTATATATTGTATGTTGTGTTTGTGTTGATACTCTCAAGTTGAATTGGGACGTCGGGGGTGTGTATTTATTCTTATCTGATAGGTCAAGTCGCACAGAAGCTCTTCAAAGCGTGTTTGTTGTACAGTGTCAATCTTCTGATTCCCAGTAGTTTCGGTCGGGGGAAAAATCTGCGAGACTTTTTGAAGGATGAGTTGGTATCGTTTTTATTTGCAGGACCTTTTTTTGTACTTGAATGGTAACTGTCTCATGGATACGGGTGCCTTAATCATGACCAGCAATTTGTTTGAAGGAATAAATCTGGCGTTTGTCATTCAAGCAAGCTATGTAATCGAAACGACCAGTGATTTTTTGGATGTTTTAATTGATTCATTCCAGGTTGCAATTGGTGACTGCCATACAAACACTGAATTGACACTAAAGGCTGATTGACGCCTCATTCGCACTAGCATCGACTTTGTAGCTGCCTTGGGCTCTGGGTGGCGATCTGCCGCAAACATCGGTCAGTGTATGCCTACAGCACGGAGAATACAACTAGCCTCTGAGCAAGCTGAGAGATGATCACGTGAGCTCTACTGGTGCTCCAACTGGCTGTCGCTCAAGAATGTCGCTCTTCATTTGTATAAAGTTGAAGGATTCTCACCTTTTGTCGCGTCGCTCGACATGCCCACCTACGCGCCAGCTGTCGCTCATGTAGACGGAGGTTGCCGGAAGTCGCTCACTCTCTGTCTAAATAAACGAGAAGGGTATAAACGGAGGTCGGAGCCAGCTCCAAGTGGGTGGGACTTGAGCTCCAAGTGGGCTGTAAAAACCTGGAATTTTTATTTATTTAATGTGTTGTGCATGACACAGAGTCCAATATTGTGTTTTATTAACGTCTACACCTAAACCCATCCCTAAACACAACCTCACAGTAACCTGATGTGTTTTATTAACGTCTA
>CAIGQQ010036011.1:1364641-1378348 GCA_903798035.1 Danio albolineatus
ACGTCTACACCTAAACCCAACCCTAAACACAACCTCACAGTAACCTGTTGTGTTTTATTAACGTCTACACCTAAACCCAACCCTAAACACAACCTCACAGTAACCTGATGTGTTTTATGAATATCCGCTCCACCTACACCACCTAAACCCAACCTACTTGCGGTTTAAGTCCCTCCCACTTGGAGGTCACCCAACCTACTTGCGGTGTAATCCCTCCCACTTGGAGGTCTCCGGGCTGCAGCGATACCTACTTGAAATAAACGGTCGCTACAAGTCGCTCGTAGTGTGAATGAGGCTTTATACTTCTGCGTCAAGCACATGCGTATGGTCCGGCCCAGTCTTCACGCGATCGAAAAGCCCTCGCCGATGCTAATGCACACCTCTCAAAAAATGCAACTACGTTTAGCACAAACTCTGTGATTGGTCGGCTTGGTATTGATGATGAGTGTGGGCGGTGCTGAAAGCCGATAGCCCAAAGGAGTGGGCGTTTACAAGTGTACATGTACAAGTTCCATGAAGGAGCTCCAGATGGAGACTTTAGTTTTGTGTTTACCTTATGATTAAAGTTGTTGTGCGTCCGCCGGTTTATTTATCGGTGAATTATCGAGTTTTAGCTACATGTAGTGTTCAGAAAAAAAAAAAACATAGGCGAAAAAAAACTTGACACAGAAGAACATATAAACCAACTGCCAGCTAGCATTTGGCGTAACACAAACAGCATGCAGAAGTATAAATGCATGGCTACGCACTTAGCAGTCGACGCAGAGGTATAAATCAGCCTTAAGGAAGATGATGCAATGGCCAAGCTGAAAAGTTTCTTGAACTTCTGTGCACAAATTATGAGAAAAGTTTACATATTTTCCAGAGCTTTCGTTTTTGACAATATCACCGTCTTTTTCAGAGTGCTTTCCAGTGATGACTTCTTAAAGGTTTGTTTTATTGTTATGTTATTTACTCAAAAGCAAAAAAAAAAGGTCACTCTGTAATCCACAACCCATCTTGCTCCCTTTTGTTCTGTATGTACAGCGAGACACATGTTTGTCGTTAAGCTTAAATCAACTGATGAATATGTTAAATGTACTATAACTTCCTATATAGATGGACCTGCACATATTTTCTAGTGTCCAGCTCTGCTACTGATGATCCCGAGCCGAAGCGAGGTGCACACTGTACGATTTTGGGATATTAAACGAATCTTGAATTTTGATTCGATCGTATAGATCGGACACGCTGTTTGGACAGGATAAATGAGAGAACTTGGCACGATTGATGTATGCTTTCATTTGTGACCAAAGATCATACAGTTGATGTCATATTGCTGCAATTGCCTTTTATACAGGGTCATACTGTAAGATGTGGCCAAATATGGATTTAAAATGGCACAGTGTACACCCAGCTTAATTCAACACTGCAACTAGTTCAGTCCAGCTGCAACTTGCCTGGTGCTTGAGACTATAAATTGTATTTATTGACTCGAATCTTGAATCTTTTGACGATTATTTGATTTATTAAAGGTGTAGTTTAGCCGGAAATTGAAGAAAAAAAAGCCTCATTTATTTTCTGTCATGTAGTTATAAACAAGCGGCATGGTGGCTAGCACCGTTACCTCACAGCTAAAAGGTTGCTGGTTCGAGTCCCAGCTGGGCCAGTTGGCATTTCTGTGTAGTGTTTGGATGTTCTCCCAGTGTTGGCGTAGGTTTCAGTCCAAAGACATGCGCTATAGACCATTTTGAGGGATGTAAACAATAACAGTGGTCCCAACGCATTTCCTGTTTTACATATTTAATTTCTATAGCTTATGTGAGTACAAAAATATTGTCCTACATATTAATAAATAATGTTATGATAGCTGTTTTGACATTAAACTATGATTGCATTGACTCTTGTTATAGTATAGTTATGAAATAGTTTGATAACAAGCAGGAAATGTTCATGGGCCAATGATATGAAATGGTCTATAGGTGAATTGAATCAACTAAATTGGTCGTAGTGTGTGTGTGTGAATGAGTGTATATGGGTGTTTCCCAGTACTGGGTTGCGGCTGGAAGGGCATCCGCTGTGTAAAACATAAGCTGGAATAGTTGTTGGTTCATTTCACTGTGGCAACCCCTAATAAATAAGGGACTGAGCCGAAAGGAAATGAATGAATGGTTTTAAACCTCTGTTGAACACAAAAGAACACATTTTGAATAACGGTTGCTGATGGCACACATTAACCTCCATAGTATGGAAAAAAAACAACTATGGAAGTCAATGGGTGTGCACTAACATTTTTCAAAGCATCTTTTGAGTTAAACATTGAGTTAAACAATAGATTTTTGAATAAATGTGCGAGTAAATGAGGGCAGAATATTAATTTTTGGGTGAAATATCCAAATAGTAATATGTAAAATGTGCAATTACAACCAAATTCAAATATTTACCCAATACAAACTACAGTACTACTATACTCAATTTCACCAATGGCAGATTGCACTGGCAGTTTTGTAGTAACAGGAGTTGTTGTGTATGCAGAACAAGCTCTTATATGCCATCTCATGTGAGAAGTGCTATGGCTTTAAGTGAGACTGGAAATGCATGAGATATAAACAGTTTTATATACGCCCAAACTATCTAGTGGGCTTCAGTGATGTAGCTGAAATGAAACCGTACAGTAGGACTTTATCAGTAAGAGAATCAGCATGAATCCACATCATATGCATGGAGAACGGCAGAATTTAGGGATGGCTTTCTGAACTAGAATGCATGGTTGTGTGCTTGACCAGCCCATCATGCAACTCTTCAGCTTTCAGCATTTTTTCCCCTCTGTGCTGAGCGGCTTTGCTTTTTTTTTTTTTAATGTAACTAATGGTCAATCGATCATGACGTAGTCTAGGATTACAGACGGACCAGTGGTTCCTCAGACTGTTTCTTTTTGGAAACTTGTGACTTTTGTCTTACCTTTTGCTCCAAACCGAAGTCAAGTGTTTCTATTCTCAGTGTTTCTACAAGCTATCATCTGAAATCTCTTTCTCGGAGAAGTCAAACGAATAAAAATGTATTTATTACACGATAAATTGCATTGGGGTTTTTTTTATATCAGGGTCTCTGCAGGTATCAAGTCAAATTTAAGACCTTTTAAGACCATTATAAATGAAATTTCAGACTGATAGAGGGCTAAATGCTATAGATTTGTTCCAATGACCCAGGCCGGTTGGGCAGAAGTTCATTCGGGAATTTCTAAAAAATAAAATCTCAGCCACATATTATAAATAATGTTAGGGTGAAAAACAAGCAAACCCTAGTTGTATACACACACAATTTTTTCATCATAACTTTAAAGAGCCCCTATTATGGGTTTTTGAAAATGACCTTCCATGCAGTGTAACAACACTAAGTGAATGAAAACATCCAGCTGAGGTTTAAATCTGAAAGTGCACTGTGTTTAAACCTATTGATTCTTTAACGAAACAGTCGAATAAATGAATCGTGTTGGGTTCGGATAAATTGCATTGTTTTTTTTTATATCAGGGTCTCTGCAGATATCAAGTCAAATTTAAGACTTTTTAAGACCATTATGAATGAAATTTCAGACTTATAGAGGGCTAAATGCTATAAATTTGTTCCAATGGCCCAGGTCGGTTGGGCAGAAGTTCATTCGGGAATTTCTAAATAATAAAATCTCAGCCACATATTTTAAATAATGTTAGGGCGAAGAACAAGCAAACCCTAGTTGTATACAGACACAATTTTTTCATCATAACCTTAAAGAGCCCGTACATCCTGTAGTCTCCACTGATCCCTGCTTACTAAGTAGCACCACGCTGAGCGGCATGGAATACTCGACTGGCTGGGGTGCACATTTGCTTTTAAAAAGACGAAATCCCCCTCACTGTGTAATAGAACACGACCAACTTTCCCACTGTGTAAATATTGGTAGGCCTCGGTACTTTTATAAGTCTTCATAAACGCTCCATCTACTCCTTGTGACAGGACAAAGTAATTAAAAATATCCCTGTAAGTTCCCTCTGGCTCATATCGTCTACATTACATTACCGGTAATGATAGATGGGGCAATATGAGACCATCTAATCGTTGTATGGAGGTTTTACCATACTCCCAGCTCAAAACATTTACTAAACTAGCATTATATGCCATTTTTCTTAAATGACAGCTAACTATACACTATGTAATGACTTTCCGAAACAGTCATCTGATGTACTGTGTCAGCGCACCGGAAGATGGATGACAAAATGCAGAAGAGCGAAGTATTAAAAGTGGGCGGGGCAGAATAAGGTCAATAAATATAATATTATTGTAAGGATGACAAGTCAACCATATGTGTAAATAGAGTTATAAATTAAAATTGAATAAAAAAAGATTTCTTGCTGGTGATTGGATGGGTGCTGGCCCGATTGGGTATAGCATTGAATGGAAATGATAAAATTAGGACCCCTTTAAAATGAATTAAGACCTCAAAACAACATTTCAATAAGTTGAAGACTTTTTAAGGCAAAACATTTTTTTTTTTAACTTTAAGATATATATTTATTCCATATTGCTTAACACGCAATTGCATGAGTCTTCACACGTAAAGCCAACAGCTGTTGATAATGGTTTATATCTACTCAGTGTTCACCTTTGAGTCGAATGTATGATGTGAGTCTCAAAGTGATCCCACAGCGTTTGTTAGAGCCTCCACCAGCTGGAAGTAGTTATACTTGATATCATATTCCATATCATACCAGAAATTCACTGCCAAGACAAAAAGAAAGATCATTTCGATATGAGATAGATGAAGTACACAAAACAATAAGAGTGCGCGTCCAGTGTTTCGTTTTTCCTGCTGCAGAAACGTGAGGTTTTTATTTTGGTGGTGTAGACGTGGAAATGCCATGTCTTTAAAACATCGGAAGCATAGCCACAGAGACTACAGAATACACAAGACGTGTAACAGCTTTGTTGGATAACCTTTCGAATAAGAATGCTAATGTTCTAGCCTTTTCGTCACTGATAGCCAGGAGACGGATTTTATTACACTGGAAGTCTTCTAAACCTCCTCCCACTGTCTCATGGTTAGAAGAAGTCTTTTCTATATATTGAAAAAATTAAGTTTACATTAAGAGGTTCCACTGAAAAATTGTATAAAAACTGGGATCCTCTAATTAATTTTGTCAGGAATTCAACTCATCTCTTCGCTGATTTATAAGAATTTTTTTTCTCTCTCTTTCAAGAAAGATCGCTGCCCTTTTTATTAATGTGTGCGTGTATAAGTTATATTTTATGTATTTTTATTTAGTTGCTACGGCAATTCCTGTAGGTGCTAATGTTGGGGGTGGGATGGGAGACTGAGGGTTTTTGAATGTTCTTCTTTACCCTTAGTTATTGTAAAAAAAAAAAAAAAAAAAAAAAAAATTGTAAATTATTTATATTGTGGTATTTTTTTTGTAGACTGCCCAAAAAAAAAAAAAGAAAGAATACACAAGACGTGTCACTCGTATAGTTTTGAATGGGGAAAACTGTAACAGCAAAATCCCTTTAAGGAAAGTCATTTCACTCGGCGGCCATCTTTGAAACGCCTCTCAGGCTGTATGTTCAGGCATTCTGTCTGAATGAGGAAACTGCTAGCCAAGCTTATGATTACATTACATATTAGGAATCAACAATAAAATTAAACAACAACTGTCTCATAAGTTTAGTTTCTAAATGTCTGAATCAAACAAAATCTGCATTTTTCAGGTTGCCCGAGCTAATGCGCATACGCACTCGAAAGAACCAAAATCACGACACCAACCTCATTTATGACAGTGTTACACATTATAACCCTCTAGATAATGATCATCTGATCTCGCTGGTCTACTGAAGTAATCCACAACTTGGTCTTGATGGTGAATCTCCTCCAGAAATGACAGCGACTCTTTGTTTACACATCTGTGGCTGTTTGAGTAGTTGCTGTCCTGTGATGTGCGTTTGACAGGACGGACTGTACCTCACGTTCATTCCATACAGATTACAAAACCAAAAAAAAAAAAAAATGTTTTCAAGTGCACTTTGTTGATTTAAAAGTACAGATGTCAAGCTTTATGTGAATATATTTCTTACGTATGTGAAGCAAGTATTCGCTAAGACTCCAGTGTGTTTGTTGACCACCAACCTGTCTTAAAAGCACACATCTGGTCTATAGCGAACAATGATTGATATGGCTCCTGTACTAGTAGGCAGGGCTTTATTCGCCATATTGACCGTTACACTTTTACCCATTCAAAACTATACGAGTGACATGTCTTGGTGTATTCTGTAGTCTTTGGTAAGGGTCAATATGGAGAACGAAGCCCCGCCTTTAATTACAGAAGTCAATCAGTGATCACTATAGACTGAGGTTTCTCCGGGAGAGGGGCTTAGTCCACACGTAAGTTTCTGCAGATTTTGTGTGATTTGAAGGTTTAGGAATTAAACTAAATAGACAGTTGTTGTTGTTTAATCTTGTTGGTGATTCCTAATATGAAATTTTATCGTAAGCTTGGCTAGCAATTTTGAAGAACTTGATGTTACTCTATTCAAACATACTATCTGAGAGGAGTTTCAAAGATGGCCGCCGAGTAAAATGACCTGCCTTAACAGGACTTAAGTAGTTAGCCGCTGGGTGTACGTTTAAAAAAATGTGTTTACGTTTATGTGTGCGTTTGCAAAAAAAAAAAAAAAAAAAAAAAAAGTTAAGCTCACCATGTTTTAAAACACAATGACATTTGGAAAAGCGATCAAAGCTGAGTTTTTAGAACTGTGCTCGCATTTCTGCAGCGGAAAAAAAAAACTCTTTGGAGTAAACGCACCCTTAAAGTACAGATACTAGTACTGCACAATATATCATTTGAGCATGAATATCGCAATGTGATCATTTGTAATAGTCACATCCCAGTTTGAAATATCAAGTCTGGATTATTGAGGACTGTATAATGATTTTAAAGGCATTAAGGCATAAGAAACTGTACCGTTTGTAACTTTAATTACAATTAATTTTATTGAATTATTTATTGACACACTGATGAAAGCATTGCGCCGAAACGTGTTTTATATCACCTAATGAATGTAAAATAAAAGCTAAACAAAACAATTATTCAATGAGAGCGAGTCATGACCGTCTGAACTGAATAATTGATAAAACGAAGGCTACGACTACAAAACCCTAAAACAGTGTCTATTTGAGTTAGATCTTTTTGGATTTATCTATCTATTACCCTGGTAAAAGTGTAAAAATACTTGAGTTACAAAGATGTTTGAACAAAAATGTGACTTAAAAACTATTTGTTTTAGCACAGGCTGAACTATCTGAGGTGAAATAAAATTAGAGGCAACAACTGCACTAACATCACGATCTACAAAGATGAGTTACTTTAGCAGACGACTCTTCATTGTATAATCAAAGAGGATATAAAATGTAATACCTTGTAAAATAGCATTCAAGACTTTATAATACTTTTTAAGGGACTTAAAGTTCTCTAAGGGCGGCACGGTGGCTCAGTGGCTTTGCACTGGTTTGTCGCCTCACAGTAAGAAGGTCGCTGGTTCGAGTCCGGGCTAAACCAGTTGGCATTTCTGTGTGGAGTTTGCATGTTCTCCACGTGGGTTTCCTCTGGGTGCTCCGGTTTCCCCCACAGTCCAAAGACATGAGCTATTGGTGATTTGAATGAGCTAAACTGGCTGTAGTGTATGTGTGTGAATGCGAGAGTGTATGGGTGTTTCCCATTACTGCATTGTGGCAGGAAGGGCATCCGCTGCGTAAAACGTGCTGGAATAGTTGGTGGTTCATTTCATTGTGGCAACATCTGATAAATAAGGGACTAAGCTGAAGGAAATGAATGAAATTTCTCTAAGTTGATTTATTAACTTTTAATACTCCACGCATATTAAACCCTTTGTGAATTGTTGTCTACTTTGTTTATTAATTAAAGTTTTCGTGTTCATTTTGGCTGTGTTAATGCAAGAACTATAAATTTAGGCAAAGGTGTATTTTTATTAATAAAACATATGTATAAAAAAAAACATGAATCAGAAATAATAATTGCAAAACAGAAATTGCTGACCTGCTATGCAGCCGTGAGACTGTCGCACATGATGGAACCAGAGCGAGGGCAGATACAACATCTCTCCTGCCTTAACAGTGCAGTGCAGAGCTTTAGCATGTCTGTATGCGGGAAAACGCTCAAAATCTGGCTTCAGCGGGTCTAGGGGGATCCACGGCACCTGGCAGACATTTATTAATAACAGTTATTAAACCATCACTAATACCCTATAAAAGAAGCAAAAACATTATAATAACATTTACTTTGGGTGAGTTTTCTTCATCCACTATTTCAAAGGTGCCGTCTTCTTTCTGTCTGTATGTTGCTGGCTGGTAGAGCTCTATGAAGAGGAAGGAAATACAATGCTAAAAGAGTCCTCCTGAGGCCATTTCAGTATTAAAAACTATTTATATTTAATATTTGTAAGCAAAATAATATGATGGCACAGAGAAAGTTCTTCTTACCATACGGTATGAAAGGTCTGTCAGTCGGAGGAAGTAAAATAAACTCTTTCTGTCCAGAAATCACACAATATAGATTCTCATAATGATCTTTATGCACTGCAGATTAAAACAATAAATAAGTTCATTCACAAATGAATGAATGCATTTACAGTTGTTTTTTACAGAATGATTAAACCCCCTTTGAATTTATTTTCCTTTTTTTAATATTTCCCAAATGATGTTTAACAGAGCAAGGAAATGTTCACAGTATGTCTGATAATAGTTTTTCTTCTGGAGAAAGTCTTATTTGTTTTATTTCGGCTAGAATGAAAGCAGTTTTTAATATTTTAAAGACCATTTTAAGGTTAAAATTGTTAGGCCCTTTAAGCTATATATTGTTTCAATAGTCTACAGAACAAACCATCGTTATACAATAACTTGCCTAATTACCCTAACCTGCCTAGTTAACCTAAGGAACCTAGTTAAGCCTTTAAACGTCACTTTAATCTGTACAGAAGTGTCTTGAAAAATATCTAGTAAAATATTATTTACTGTCATCATGGCAAATATGAAATAAATCAGTGATTCGAAATGAGTAATTAAAACTATTATGTTTAGAAATGTGTTAAAATCTTCTATATATAGAGAGAGAGAGAGAAAATGGGGAAAAAAACGGGGCTAATAATTCAGGGGGGTTAATAATTCTAACTTCAACTGTATATGCATTACACATAGCGTTGAAGACTGGTGGTGGATGTGGTGATCTCCCCCCATTGTGTAAAAGCGCTTTCAGTGTCTAGAAAAGCACTATATAAATGCAAGGAACTATTAGCATTATTATTATTAAATATTTAGCTCTCCTGTGAAATTTTGTGAAATTTCTTCTGTGAAAATGAATGTTTGAAAGTGCTGTTAAATAGAGAGATATATTTAAAGACATTTTTAGACATTATAGTTTTAATAACTAGTTTTTAATAATGAATTTCTTTTGTCTTTGCCATGATGATAGTATATAATATTGAACTGGTTATTTTCCAAGGTACTAGAATTCAGCCATAAGTGCAATTTAAAGGCTTAAAGGTGCTGTATATACGTTGTAAGTGAAAATTCTTGTTTATCTGAAAAAAAATTCTGAAGTCAGATAATCTGCTTTGAAAATGTGTTTTCCGTGCCGGAACGCTGACTTTATTTTGGTCTCTTTAACCCAGGGGTGTCCAAACTTGATCCTGGAGGGCCGGTGTCCTGCAAAGTTTAGTTCCAACCCCAATCAGACACACCTGGGCTAGCTAATCAAGCTCTTATTAGGCATTCTAGAAACATCCTTGCAGGTGTTTTGAGGCAAGTTGGAGCTAAAATCTGCAGGACACCGGCCCTCCAGGACCGAGTGTGGACATGCCTGCTTTAACCTGTCCAATGCCAGTTTAGCCAATTATATTTCAGCACCCTGAATTTCCTTGGTAGAAAACCTCCTATTTCATTCCTTCAGAAAGGCTCTGAAAGCATGCGTCTGTGACCAAAATGCGACCTCCGGTGGACAGTATCAAATGAACTCCGAAATGAGACAGATTCAGTTTGACATGAGGTTAATAATTAGCAAATTATATAAATATTACGAGGAGAACTTTTTAATAATTTTACAAAATATATGAAGAGTTGTGCCGGCTGAAATTTTCTTCCTTAAATTAGCATTTTTAGGCTCCTATGTCTTGATTCAGTAATTTCACTTTTACGGCCAGGAATAGGTTATTTTCAGCACTTTTAACATAAAATAGCTGAATATAAACATAAGAGGATGAGAAAAATGCTCATTGTAGAAAACAATTCCAGATGGCACTTATAGGTTTTTGCATATATAGTTTCTAGACAATTTTATAAGTTGACAAAATGTTTTTTCAGTTAATAAAGTTTAAAAGTTTCAGTTAATTATAAAATTTTAGTATTTCAGTTTCTAGCAAATTTTAACACATTTTTGAGGCTGAGAAGCACTGGCCTGAGGTTTTCAGTATATTATGTTATCTAATAAAGAAACTCACTTGATGTGACCGCACTTTCCTCCCCAAGCCAGAAATTCACAGCATCTGGAAGTTTTCCTGAATGAAAGACGAGCAAAAAATGATAATCTCAGAATCCACCTCATACATTATTCATTCATCAATTTTTCTTCAGCTTAGTCCTTTATTTATCAGGGGTCACCACGGCAGAATAAGCCGACATCTATTCCGGCATATGTTTTAAGCAGTGGATGCACTTTCAGCAGCCACCCAGAACTGGCAAACATCGATACACACTCATTCACACATTACGGCCAATTTAGTTGATCCAATTCACCTATAGTTCATGTCAATGGACTGTGGGGGAAACCGGAGCACCCGGAGGAAACCCATACAACCAAAGGAGAACATGCAAACTCCACACAGAAATGCCAACTGGTCCCAACCGGGACTCGAACCAGCGACCTTCTTGCGACAGTGCTAACCACTAAGCCACCCCTCACACATTGTTTAACCATAAAGCAACACATCCAGAAGGAAACTGAAATTGTGTGGACAGACCCAAAGCTTCACTCATCCAGGGAATATGAGTCTCCACGTCTCCTGTCAGCTCTGGGATCTCCTCCGTCAGATTTGAGCATTGTTTCTGAACGTAAAACACAGCGCTGCTCTTCATCTTTCCCTCCACAATATCCAGCAGAGAGGAGAAGCTCATCTGACGCTCCTCTGGCATCACAAAGCGATTCCCGTTCACAGCATCTGCATATCCGTTGGGAGTCACGGCCACACTGATGACTTTGGAGCCCACTTTCTCTCTGCGCAAACACATCAGATCATTCAAAGGTAAACATTTTTCAGATTTTCAAGTCCGCACGAACTGGAAGTTGTGACTGTTTTTGTTACTATTGTGACGCAGTTCCTAGAGAAACGTAATATTAAATGAGAAAACAGTGGGCGTGGCTTGTTTTCTTTTTTACTGCGAGCTGATTGGATGTAATAAAGTATGCATTTCATTCAAAAAGATTGGTTAAAGGGTTTCGGGAGAGTTATTACAACCTAACAGACACCTCCTCGTCACCATTTCTGTTTGTTGTCAAAATTGACAGCTGGCGGGGCGTGGCTAAGTATTTTAGCCCTGCCCAATACCTCAGACAGACGTAAACTGAGAATTTAACTGAAGAAACAGGAAGTGCATTTTCAGATCTTTATTTTAGATCACAATTCAATTCAATTCACCTTTATTTCTACAGCGCTTTTACAATGTGGATTGTGTCAAAGCAGCTTCACTTAGAAGATTTTAGTAGATTGAAACAGTGTCAGTCCAGTTTTGAGTGTTGAAGTTAAGTTTAGTTCAGTTCAGTGTGGTTTAATAATCAGTACTGAGAGTGCAAACACTGAAGAGTAATCCATTGATGCGCAACTCTACAGGTCCCGAATCATGCAAGTCAGTGGCAATCTATTTATTAATTTTTCTTAATGAGATGCACAGATGAATTGTTTACTACTAAACTGGCAATGTGAGCAGACAAAATCGATATGGTTAGTTTTGACTTCATGTGTACTTTTAAGTCTGCGTGAAGTGCTTTGAAATGTGCAGTTTTTATTTGATGTTTGATATAATCTCAACTGAAACATTAAGAGAGGGTGGGACATGGATTAGCTCCTCCCCTTTAAAAAAACAGCCAATAGTGTTTAGTTTTATCACAGCTCTGCCAGTGAGAGTGCTTAAGATCAAATGCAAGTACATTCATTCATTTTCCTTCGGCTTAGTCCCTTTATTCATCAGAGGTTGCCACAGCGGATTGAACCGACAACTATTCTGGCATATGTTTTACGCAGCTGATGCCCTTTGGACTGAGCACAAGTCTTTAGACTGTGGGGAAAACCGAAGCACCCGGAGGAAACCCATGCCAACACGGGGAGAACATGCAAACTCCACAAAAAAATGTCAACTGACCCAGCCGGGGCTCGAACCAGTGACCTTCTTGCTGAAAGGTGACAGTGCTAACCACTGAGCCAATTATATTTATTTATTTATTTTTTGGTGGGGGATTAATAGGACAGTAGCAGAGTAAAGACAGAAATATGTGGGGAGCAGAGAAAAGGGAAGGATCAGGATATAGCCTTGAGGTGGGAGTCAAACTTGGGTCAGGGTGAGCACCAGAGTGCCATGTGTCGACACATTAACCACTACTCCATTGGTGCCGACAACGTTTTTGTTATTTTTATTAGTAATCTCCAATCAAAGTCTGAACATGTGCTTCTGCCGTTAGAGTCGTGTTTTTCTCTGCTGATATCAGTTTGATGGTTTCAGCCAAAAAAATTCTTAACCAGGCCTCTTTTACTATTCTTTTGCTACAAAGGAATGATGCGTAAAAAGAAAGCCACTCCCCTACACAATATTCTGTTTCAGTTGGAAATACATCAACATACAGAAACCGAAATAAAAGTCTTTGCTACTTCTTTTAAACATAAGAAGTTTAAACATAAGAAGGCTGATTTGATCATCCGATTGGCTCACCGGAGATATGTAGGGTTCCACTTAGACAAAGCCGGCCAATCGTTGAAGGCGTTGCGAATAATGCAAGGCTTGTTGGGGCCAATCCAGTCGCGATAAAACTGAAGTGGAGAAAGAGGCTCGTCCAGGTACGGCACTGCATCATTAAGATAAAGCTCTGTGAGAGAGAAGAAGATTGTGGCTTAAAAACTAATCGAAACATCATATTTGATCAATTTTACATTTAAAGTCTTGCTGGAGTCATTTAGATCAACACATAATTAGTCTAATTGAGATTTTAGTATCATTAAGATATTGTTATTTTTTATTAATAGTATGAATTTGTTTTGATTTATATATTCTGTTTTTGTCTTTTTTTATTAGTAAACAATTTCATAAAGTTGTTATTGATGTATAGTTTAGTTTTAGTTAATTTAGTTTATAGATTTATCCAGATGTATGCTCATCTCATTGATCATGAAACATGCTTTTTTCATTCTTTTAGGTTTAAAAATGACAGACAATTAATTGTAAACTATTTACTTACTATTACCTCGACTATTTATTCAATGTTATGTTTGTTTGTAAAACGACACATTCTGGTGCAAAATATATTTTGAAGTATAGTCTATTAATTGTGTAGGTTTAATATTTTATCTACATTTTCTGACTTTTTCTGAAATTTTGCACAAATGAAAACATACTGCATACAATATATATATATATATATATATATT
>CAIGQQ010036011.1:1378748-1394309 GCA_903798035.1 Danio albolineatus
ATATAAATTTAAGGTTTTAGTAATCTGGATATGTTGTTATGTTTATTCCATATAAAAAATGTTTCTGTACTTTTTATTAATTTATCATTTTGTTTAGCTATTTTATACTCCCATTCGTCAGGAAATATACTTATTTTATTATTTTAATTGTGAGATACAATTAATATATGATAATAAAGCAGACATTTATCAACCATTCAACAACATATCAACGAGTCAACCATTCACTCAATGTTCCTGTATTTGACATATTTATCCTGTGTATTTTTTCTATTTTTATGTAAATTATACATCTTTCAGTCTGTACGTTTGATTATGCATTATATATGTAAAAAGAAAGAAGTTAAAACTCACCCCGAGCCTCTTTAGGAAAATCTCTCAAGCATTCTTTAACTTCATCCATAACCTTATCCACATGATGTTTCTATATACCAGTATCTGCTGATTTATCTCAAGCCTCCGTCAGCTCAAAATACTCATAAAGTACTTTATTCCATGCATGCCAACTATTAAACGCAGTGGATAACCACACACTAGAATACTAATGTATTACTGAGAATTCATGCACTCCTCACATGCTCGACTGTTTTGATTCTTATGACAGTTGTCTTCCGCTCATGCGCAGAAGTGGCCCATGTGCTTGCAACCTTGTATCTGTCTCACTCTGCAGGCCGGAGACCGCATTGCAGGAGAATATTGTTATTTTCTAAGTAATGTTGCGTTGTATTTGTTAGCGCAAAAAGGCTAACCAATTAGTGTGTTTGTTGTTCTATTAAAATATATATTTCTTTCAGCATATTAGACATACATAACTCGTTTTGATGGCATGATTTGTCACGCCTCTGTGGGCAGCTTCACACTTGATGCCAATTAGATTAGCACTCATCCACAGGTACAGCACTGCTACTACTGAGACTGGAGACTTTTTTATTTACTTTTAATTTATTTACTGTAAATTTGTTCGCTTTCGATGGACTGCAATGAACATGGATGAGGAGGCATCCCTCGAAAGTTACTTTGACCAGACTATTGCTGTAAGTTGTCAAATGAAATGCTTAAAGTCTTGTGTTGGAGTCTTTGTTATGTTAGCTTAAAACATAATGACTGATATACTATTATTTTTTATTAACATATGGTATTTTCAATATCTAATGTTTTCTGTTTAGGAGAATTTTAGTAATTTTGTTCTCATTTTTTAAATTAACATATTTATATATAGTTTTTATTAATATGTTGTTTAGTTTTTGTTATTTTTGTACCTCACGAAATGTTTACCTCGAATTTTTTACTTTTTTTTTTTTGGAAACTAGCTGAAAAAATGTTTGATGTTTTATTTTAATTTATTTCAATTCACCAAAATGTTATCAGTATATATACACAACTGTAATGCACTCATGTCTATCATGATGCACATGTCATTGTAACACGGATTAAGCATTTAAGAAGATCTACTGAAAAAGAAATGCAAGAATGAGTTTTTTTTATACATTAATACAAAAAATATTTTTTAAAAATAATCAAATTAAAATATTAATTATTGTCCAGCATCAAAAGAAATGTCAATATTGCTGTAAAATGCCAATTAAAAGCCTGTTACATATATTTTAAAATACATGCTCTTTATGTAGTGACGAAGATTCATACTTACACGGATTAAGTTGATTTAAATGAGAAATTAAGCATTTAAGAAGATCTACAGAAAATGAATGCAATAATGAGTTTTTTTTGATACATTAATACAAAAAATATATTTTAAAAAATCAAGTAAAACATTAATTATTGTCTAGCATCAAAAGAAATGTCAATAATGCTGTAAAATGCCAGTTAAAAGCTTGTTACATATATTTAAAAATACATGCTTTTTATGTAAAGAAGAATATTCATACTCGCACGGATTAAGTCAATTTAATTGAGAAATTAAGCATTTAAGAAGATCTAAAGAAAAAGAAATGCAAGAATGAGTTTTTTTTTTCATGATTTTTGAGCATTTTTAAAGTACTGTAAAATACTTCCTTACACACACACAAAAAAGAAACGATTTCTCTATTTTGCATTTGCATAGAATTGCTCATATATACACAACTATAGTACACTCATGTCTAATATGATGCACATGTCATTGTAACACGGATTAAGTCGATTTAAATGAGAAATTAAGCATTTAAGATGATCTACAGAAAAAGAAATGCAACAATGAGTTTTTTGTGATGCATTATTACAAAAAATATATTTAAAAAATCAAATAAAAATATTCATTAAGCATCAAAAGAAATGTCAATATTGCTGTAAAATGCCAGTTAAAAGCCTGTTACATATATTTTAAAATACATGCTCTTTATAGTGACGAATATTCATACTTATACGGATTAAGTCGATTTAATTGAGATATTAAGCATTCAAGAAGATCTACAGAAAAAGAAATGCAAGAATGAGTTTTTTTTGTGATTTTAGAGCATAAAGTACTGTAAAATACGTGCTTACACAAAAAAAATGCAGAAACTTTTTTCTCTTTTGGTGAACACTTTTTTTATGGCAAGGTTGACATTTGCATGGAATTGCTCATATATGCACAACTATAATACACTCATGTCTGTTATGATGCACATGTCATTGTAACACGGATTAAGTCAATTTAAATGAGAAATTAAGCATTTAAGATGATCTACGGAAAAAGAAAAGCAAGAATAAGTTTTTTTGTGATATATTAATACAAAAAAATATATTTAAAATATCTATCAAAAATATTAATTAATGTCCAGCATCAAAAGAAATGTCAATATTGCTGTAAAATGCCAATTAAAAGCCTGTTACATATATTTTAAAATACATGCTTTTTATGTAGTGACGAATATTCATACTTACACTGATTAAGTCGATTTAATTGAGAAATTAAGTATTTAAGAAGATCTACAGAAAAAGAAAAGCAAGAATGACTTTTTTGTGATGCATTAATACAAAAAAATATATAAAATATATTTATATATATTTATATATTATAAAATATATTTTTTAGGTGTAAATTGTAAAGACATCTGTGTTTTTGAAACAAATGAAGACAGCAGAAGTCAATGATTCACTTGAATTATTTAGCCTGACATGTTTACTGCCCCAAAATATTTAAAATGTTTCTCAAAATAAAATATATTGCGTTCAAAGGGGAAAAGTTTTTGCTTTTTAGCCAGACATTTAAAAAGAATATGTTTCAGAGCAGTAATCGCAATACCGTCATACTGTGAAACAGTGATATTTTTATCCAAGTTTATCGTACCGTCACAATCTTATACCGGCCCATGCCTAATGGCAACAGGAGGCTTGGGTCAGGTCGCCCGTAGACAATTAAGAGCTGGTTTCAGACCTGTGGAACTGACCCATCGGATGCAAATACACACGCAAGAGACAATCTGTCACAAAAACCCAAGGTTGCTTCTTCGTACTCTTAGCTGTCTTATCAAACTAGTTCAAAGCTGGTATAAACAGCATTCAGGTTACCTTATTCTTATTACACAAAATCTATCTTGAATAAAAAGAAGAATCACTTTAAAAGAATTAATTGTAAAAATAGCAAAATCACTTTAGACATTTTAGATAGCATTAACTCAGAAATAACAATAGAAACAGTTGCTTCCAGTCATCAGCCCTTCAGTTCCACTCAATGTCTCCATGACCTCTGACCTAGTTTGGAAGCTTCTGAAAATAGGTACAAAGAGACAGACCAATGCACTAAACATTCTTATATTAAGCAATGTGTTAACTTTGTTCATTATTCAATAATCATCTTTAATAAAAATAATGAGAAACAGGATGATGAGAAAAGGATAAACGTTGATCCATGCTGAGACGGATTAGAAATCAGAATCCTTCACATTAGGGCTGTGCAATTAATCGCCATCGCAAAAAAATTGCGATTTAGGCACATGCAACTTCTAAATCACAAAGGCTGCAATTTTATCTATTAATTTATTTTGATTTTTGTTCACGTTCTTGTGCGCATGATTTTAATATGTTAACCAATCAGAGCTGACACAGCACACCGGGCAATTACAGCTAAGATGAGCGGGAGAAAGATGTTAACCAATCAGAGCTCACTCCGTGCAGGACGAAGTTGAACAGAACCGAATAGGTGGTTTTGATTTACGTTAGTTTTTATTTATTGTTCTGACTGGAATTGAGGTTAGTTCATCTTTATTTCTTCATGTTGTCTGTTTTTAAATGGCAATTTATTACAGTTTTGTTTATCAAGCAGTTAGTACTACTGTGTACAGTATGTGTTTCACTAGAGGTGAGGTTAGTTCATCTTAAATTATTTAATGTTGTCTGTTTTAAAGACAATTTTACTACAGTTTTATTTATCAAACTTAATACTATGTTATTTCATTGTGAAATGTTTTGTTCTGCACTTGTTGTGCACTGAACACATGTAGAATGTGTGTATGTAGTGCGTTTGAAAAAGCAAAAACGGTTGCCAAAATCGCAATCGCAATATTCATTCCAAAAATCGTAATATGATTATTTTGCCCATATTGCACAGCTCTAATGCCTACCTCTGACCTAGTTTGGTGGCTCCTGAAAATAGGTACAAAGAGACAGGTAAATGCACTAAACATTCTTATATTAAGCATTATGTTAACTTTATTAATTATTCAATAATCATCTTTAATAAAAATAATGAGAAACATGATGATGAGAAAAGGATAAACGTTGATCCATGCTGAGACGGATTGGAAGGTAGAAATCCGAATCCTTCACATCTTTATATAAATAACTTGTATTTGATTGTAACTTTAGCTTAATTTGATTGTAATGTGCACTTTTTGTAAAGATAAACAATACAATAATTATTGTAAAAAGCACTATATAAATAAACTTGAATTTAATATTTTGTAAGTGTATACACACAACTGTAATGCCTATTATGAAGTTGATTATGAAGTACGAAGATTTTAATATTTTTCTTTTACATTCTTTATTCTATGTTTTTTAAGGGCTCATCTGATTATATCTTCGAAGGGGATCTCAGTCTGCAGGGTTCGGCTCCGCAGCTCCAGGATGCCTCTTTTCTATCCTCTTTAGCCTCTCAGGAGAAAGATCTGACAGAGGACTTGGACCTGAGCTTTTTACCTGATGAACTGAGCACTCAGGATGAGCCGTCGCAGGTTGAGAAAGACAGCAAGAATGAAGACAGCGGTGTCTACACCGACTGCCCACCGAGAGAGTCCACAGAGGCAGATATTGACACCAGTAATTCGGCCCAAAATACCTCACAGTTTAACCTCCCGATGACGCCCATGACCCCGATGACCCCCATGACCCCGGTGGCAGAGAGTTCAGGCATCATCCCGCAATTACAGTAAGGCATTTTAGACAGAGATTCGTTTCAACATGTGATTTCATTATACAGAACAGGTTTCAACACTAAGGATTTTTTCTACTGGCCCGATTGGACCAGTGGTTCAGATTTTTACTTGCCCTGCCAAATTTTTCACTGGCCCTACCAGAAAAGTAAATAAATAAAAAAGTTAATTGCTATTTCTTAACCACATATTTTAAATAATGTATCAAAAATAATTTCTAAAAATGTTAAGGAAAATGTGCAGGTGTTTTATTGCAAAACAAAACCTGGCTGACTTAAAAAAATGACAGCAAAACATCACAAAACAGATATTTTCTTTTAACCTCATAATTTGATGTTGCACTCATGTTGTCGTCTCTTTGCTTTGTTGGTTTTTATGAAAGGTAAATCCTGCCAATTTTAAATAAATTAAACAAACATTGGAAATAAAATAAAAAGGTCAAAAATTGGAAATAAAAGGGTCAATAAAAGGAAAACATAAATTTACGTTTTAATTTGAATTGTGTCACTATTAAAGCGTGAACAATAATAACAGGCTTTGTAAAAATTGTGTTTGCATTTTGTTTTTCTGTTTGGCTTTTCATTTTAATATTGGCAGTCTTGACATGGAAATGCAGTGAAAATGAAATCTTAAATCGGCAACTTCATTTTATTTATCAATTTGATAGGGACAATGTGTTGTAATAATTTCATTTCATTTTCAATTTTGGCAGATATTTTGCGAACAGTGTTTTATAATGAAATTGTTAATCTGGTTTCCATTTTAATTTCCAATGTTTGTTTAGTTTATTTAAAATTGGCAGGATTTACGTACCTTCCATAATTGACAAATAGTCGCAGGCAAATTAAAGTTTTGTGACAAGGCAGCACTGGCCTGATCGGGCCAGTAATGATTCTGTCTACTGTCCCGAGCATCTCTCACACTGTCCCCGGGCCATCGGGCAGTCCTTATTGTTGAGCCCTGCAAAGGCCTACATCTGATCTCAGATGCTAACAACCATTTTTATTGAAAGGGGAGGAAAGGAAAAACCTATTTGTGAATTGTTTATAATAATTTTAATAAATTAAATATTTGACGTTTTAATAGAATGTTTACTTGTAAAAGATATGTTCAGGAAATATTTATTATTAAGATTTATTAAGGCAATATTTAAAGGGAAATGATTAAAGAGGTGTCTTCTGGAGGAATTTTAGAATATTTATCATTAATCAACGGACGACACAATTGCGCAATGGTAGAAGCCAGTTAGTAGCAAGAAGGTCACTGGTTCAAGTCCCGGTTGGGTCAGTTGGCATTTATGTGTGGAGTTTGCATGTTCTCCCCTTTCCTCCGGGTGCTCCGGTTTCCACCACAGTCCAGAGACACGTGCTGTTGGTGAACTGGGTAAGCTAAATTTTCCGTAGTGTATGAGTGTATGTCCTGGTCCTCCAGGTTGAGGATTGAGCACTGGGCAAACAAACCACTTCCTAAAAATTAAATGTTGTTTGCGCAATGGCCTAGTGGTTAGTACGCCGATATATGGTGCAGCAGCACGTCAGGGCGTCCCGGGTTCGAATCCTGGCTTGAGGACATTTCCCAACCCTACCCCCCTCTCTCTCTCGCCACCTTTGCTTCCTGTCTCAATACTGTCCTATCTAATAAAGGCAAAAAGGCCAAAAAAAATAAAAATAATAATAATTATTAGATGTTACGAAACACCAATATGGTGCGGCTAAATATCAACTTCGATATAAAAGGCCCTGGGAGTAACTATCATTAATCAAGCTCAAAGATTGTAAATGGCTCTTTTCAGTTTTGTTTTTATTTGAATGTTTTTTTTTTTGTACAATGAATGTTTATTAAGAAAATGATATGATTGAACATTATGTATTGTGTATTTAGTATAGGCTTTGCCATGAATATAGTCAATGCTGCTGATGTGGCATTAAAACAAACAAACAAACAAACAAATAAATAAAAACCTCAGATGTTACTATCATTTTTTAGATTTTATTTTATTTTATTTGCAATTTCTGTAAAGATTCATTATTATCATTGATGGTTTCATTAAATATGTTTTTATTGTTCCATAAAACATTCTTTATGGGTGATCCAAGAATTGTGGGTGTATTTTGCATCTCCAAGATAAACTTTCTATTATTTAGCATAAACAGAAACTTTATTGAAGCAGGTGTTTAATAATAACTAATGTTGGGCTAAATGAATAGCGATTAATCACACTCAAAATAAAAGTTGGTTTTAACCTAATATAGTTGTGTGTGTTAAATATATTTATTATCTATATGTGATACACACATGCATAAAACAAAATTATGCAAAACTGTTTAAATACATAAATATTTAAAATTATATAGAATTTTTATGCATATATTTTGTATCTAAATGTAAATAAACATTTTCTCAAATATATGCATGCATGTGTGCATTCATGTGTGTATATATATACATAATAAATATACACAGTATTTTAAGTCAAAACAAACTTTTATTTTGGATGTGATTAATCATGATTTATTTTCCCCAGCAATAATAACACAAATTATATCAAGTTATCTATAAAATAATGTGTGTTTGTGCATGTTATGGGCATTTAGTCTTGAAAATATTAACTTAAATACTCCACTATACACATTTTGAATGAATTAAGTTTTTTGGAAAGCAGATATTTTTTTAAAGTGTAAATGGATGTGCATACTATATTAATGCATAGATGTTTCAGTATTTAATGCCATAATTTTACCAGATACCATTTTGTAAATGAATAAATTAGATTCATTTCTTGAAGTATAATGGATTTATTTGTAAATCACCAGTCACTGGATTCTTGTGTGTGTAATAGGGCTGTACAATATATCGTTTCAGCATCGATATCGCAATGTGCACATCCACAATAGTCACATCGCAAGATATGCAATATTGAGTCCGAATTAGGCCTGTACAATTCTAGCTAAAATGAGAATCACAATTTTTATTCTTTTTTTTTTTTTTTTTTTGCTTAAAATCAAGATCATGTTTTTCTCATGATTCTGTAGATGTAAGATAAAGGTTAATATGACTAGGCTATTATTATTGTTATTTCTCAAACATATGGTAAAACAACACAAATAATATCAGGCCTATGTGTAGGTCTGCTGTTGGTAAAATGCTAAATCTTGTATAGACTTGTAATGGTGGTCTTCAACATACTTTAAATATGTCCTGGTTGTTAAATCACAGTAAAGTGATGACATCAGAATATCACCATTAATAATTCTGAAGTTGAATTGTTATGTTTGAGACATATTCCTGTCATTGGCAACATTATTAGACCTTTTTTTTCACTGGTTTAATTAATTAATTGTCATTATCAGATTCCCTTTTGCATTATATTCGAGCAACGTATATAAAATAATGTGAAGGCTTGTGCGGCAGCCTTCATGCTTCTCTCCTGAACTTGAAAATATTATCGGCTGAATTGTAGAAAAGCTGATTTATGATCGTGTGTTGGGTCGAATTGAGATCGTGATTAATCATGCAGCCCTAGTCTGAATGATAGTTGACCAGGAGCTACAGAATTGTATTTAATATTAGTAATAATAATAATACATTTTATTTATTATGCGCTTTTCTAAAACCCAAAGCGCTACAACAACAGAGAAACCAAACATGCAATAAAATAAAGTAAAATATAAACACAGAATAATCAAGAATCTAAAAATGCAGTCTTCAAAAGATGAGTTTTTAGCATCTTCTTAAAACTAGCTAGTGTGGAAGCATTTCTTACAGAACAAGGGAGAGCATTCCATAACCTGGGTGCAGCAACAGAGAAGGCTCTCCCCCCTCATTGATTTTAATCTACAGGGTGGCAGTTGAAGGGTGAGAGTTGAAGGGCAGGGAACGAGAAGGTGTGTACTGAGAGACAATGTCACCGACATAGGAAGGAGCTGTACCATGTAGAGCTTTATATGCAAGTGTGAGTGTTTTAAAAACGATACAGGACTGAAATGGGAGCCAATGCAAGCTATAAAGCACACCAGTGTTTATATATTTTTATTTATTTATACCATTATTTAATTGTATTTATACGGAATAAATAAAATGTTTTTCTTACTTGGAGTTTTTGTCTTGTTTCTAGTCCAAAAATTTACATTTAAAAGTGAAAACAATATTATTTTAATTACCACAATGGCAGATAATTTTTAAAAACTCTTCAATTTGACTTATTTTCTCCAAAGTTGAGAACAAAACAAGATTTTTAATTAATCCAAGAATTTTAGATGTTTGGACTTGAAATTACACAAAGCAAACTAAATTTAAAAAAAAAAAACATTTTTCAATTTCTGAACATGAAAACTGTTAGAGTCCCCAGAAAACTGTCAAATAGTGCTATTGAACTATCTTGGGAAATATCTATTAAAATATATTTGTTGCAGAAAAAAATCTAATATAGTGTAATAGATTTTTTTCAACATCATGGAGCCGTGTAATGTATCCGTCTGCATTTCCATACCTTTTTTTTTTTTGATTGTGCCCAGGAATATTGTGTCAACGGTGAATCTTGCTTGCCCTCTGGATCTCAAATCCATTGCACTTCAAGCTCGAAATGCTGAATACAACCCAAAGGTATCTTTATATATACTGTATACAACACTGTATGGAATTGTATTTACTCATAGATGGGAAAACACCCATTATATAGCTTTCTTAAAGGGACAGTTCACTCCAATTACTCACACTCAGTGGTTATAAAATTTCTTCTGTTGGACACAAAGGAAGATATTCTGAAGAATTTTGGAGAAAAGCAGCAGTTTTTTTCCCAGCATTCTTTAGTATATCTCCCTTTGTGTTAAACAGAAGACTGACACTCAGTCAGGTTTGGAACAAGTAAAAGGTGAGTAAATGATGACAGAATGTTAATTTATGTGTGAACTATGCTTTAAAGGAACATCTCCTGTAAATAATGATGTTATTGTTTACTTTATTGTTGACACAAGGATCGGATCTGAAAATCTTGTCAGTACATTAACTCCAAACTTTGCTTATGTATAGCGTTTTGCTGCAGTTATAATGAGGATCCGTGAACCAAGAACTACTGCTCTCATTTTCAGCTCTGGAAAAATGGTCTGCACTGGAGCCAAGAGGTATGCATAATATACTGTATATATATTCACAACCCTAACTATGAAGCATTAAGGTACCACCACGACTGTAAAACAGATAAACATAGCTCAGAAATAGTCTTTTACCCTATATTTGCCTTTCCCTTTGTTTGTCTTTCTAAGCAGTGAGGAGCAATCTCGCCTCGCTGCACGGAAATATGCTAGGGTGGTACAGAAACTTGGTTTTCCTGCCAAATTCCTCGACTTCAAAATCCAAAATATGGTTGGGAGTTGTGACGTCTGCTTTCCTATACGCTTGGAAGGCCTGGTTCTCACTCATCAGCAGTTCAGCAGGTCTGGAGTTTGACGCTTACTGTAGCAGACTCTGTCTTTTAAGGGAGAGTTCACCCAAAAATGAAAACTCCATCATCATTTACTCTTCCTTAACTTGTTCCAATCGTCATGTTGGACACAAAGGAATATATTCTGAAGAATGTTGGTAAAAACAGCCATTGACTTCTATAGTATCTTACTATTGTAGTGAATTAGCTCAAAGGGAATTGAAGATTCATTTAAACAGGGCTTCAAAAGAATCGACTCTTTAAATCAGAACAAACTAATCATCCAGCGATCGTTCGAACGGACAGTTGACTTTAATTACGGCTATTGCTATCAAAAATAAAAACCCATTTAGGTTTAAGTAGGGTAGCAAGATCGACGTTTAAGACATTAGATTCCTAAACATGCACAGGCACCTTTCTTTACACAAAATGAAGCTTTATTGACTAACAGAAGCTAACACCTAACACAAACACGCACATTCAGTTGTAGAGAAGAGTTTGAGAGAGTGTAATGATGAAAGACCTCGGATTTTGTAAGACCAAACCAAAAATAATCAATTTAACGCTTTTATGGTTTCTTTAGGGTCACATTTAATTTACACCAGTTCAGTGGTAATCTGGAGGAGTTACTTGCGTTCCTTTTGTGACGTGAAGAACTTCCCCTGTTGAGCTAATGTTGCCATGTGGTTACTTCTTTGTCCTCGCAAGGCTTGGAGTGGGGTGGAGTCTGGATTTTCAGTTGAGGCGGCAAAACTGTAGTCGTGTTGGCTTTTGGTTTCACGACACACTGAACTTGAGCAGACGCTCCACGGAAAAGAAAGTAAGGTATTCAGATAGGAATGTCTGAGCTGTGCGATTAACCCATGCTGTCTGGGTCCCCACCTGCTTCCGGGGGTCCCCTGGGGTTCTCCTGGATTCTGAATTCAAGTCTTTGTCTGGTCTGGGCCTTTTATCCGGGTGCTAGTAACTTTTATAAGGACAGTAATAATAATTTCTTACATTTATATAGCGCTTTCCTAAACACTCAAAGCGCTTTACACAATGGGGGGGATCTCCTCATCCACCACCAGTGTGCAGCATCCATCTGGATGACTCGACTGCAGCCATATTGCACCAGACCACACACCACACACCAGCTGATTGGTGGAGAGCAGACAGAGTGATTCAGCCAATTATGATATGGTGTTGGTTAGGAGGCCATGCTGGGCAGATCTGGCCAAGATGCCGGATTTAATCCCCTACTCTTTTTCGAAGAACATCCTGGGATTTTTAATGACCACAGAGAGTCACAAGAGTCAGTTTAACGTCTCATCGAAAAGATGACACTCACTGTGCAGTATACAGTGCCCTTTACTATACTGGGGCCCACACAGACCGCAGGTTGAGCGCCTCCTGTTGGCCTCACTAACACCACTTCCGGTAACAACCTAGCTTTCCCATGTGGTCTCCCATCCAGGTACTGACCGGGTACAGCCCTGCTTAGCTTCAGTGGGCGATCATGTGAGAGTTGCATAGAGCTAGCTGCCGGCCATAATATTAATACATGAGCAAGAGACTTGCAGTAAAACACCTGATTACACATTAAAAGCATCAGTCTTTAGCAAGGAGCGTATAGACGTTTTGACCAGGCCTCTGTTTGTCCAGTTCTGATCACATTCTTTTGTGTCCTAAATACCTTGGAATCGAATTACACACTGAACATCTTGTCTTTCTGGGTAGGAGAAGTAGATGGTGTGTCATTTGTGGAATAAAAGCAGAATAATTATGTGTCTGATCAGCCACAATTGTTAAACTATGGATGTCAATGGCTACTTTTTCCCAAAGTTCTTCATAATGTTTAGTTTTGTGTTCAACAGAAGAAAGAAAGTTTAAAACCCCTTGAGTGTGAGTAAATGGTGTGGAAATTTTCTTTAAGTGATTTAAAGAGACCGTTCACTCAAAATAAAATAATTATGTCAATTTATTCACCCACAAGACACTGAAGAAGGATGTGACAGTGGAGTATTGAAGAAGATTTTAGATGAAACCATGGTTCTTGGTGATTCATATTCTCATACCAACCTGCATTTTGAGATCCAAAACAAAAAACAAAGTATACAGGTCATAATTCATTCATTCATTCCCTTTATTAATCTGGGGTCGCCACAGTGGAATGAACCGCCAACTTATCCAGCGTATGTTTTACGCAGCGGATGCTCTTCCAGCTGCAACCCATCTCTGGAAAACATCAATACACACTCATTCACACACATACACTACGGACAATTTAGCTTACCCAATTCACCTGTACCGCATGTCTTTGGACTTGTGGGGGAAACCGAAGCAACTTTAGGAAACCCACACGACCACGGGGAGAACATGCAAACTCCACACAGAAATGCCAATTGACCCAGCCGAGGCTCAAACCAGCGACCTTCTTGCTGTGAGGCAATCGTGCTACCCACTACACCACCGTGGCGCCAATACAGGTCATAATGAAATGAATATTTTATTTGGCTTATGACCTTACACTGCCGTCTTATGTAGCAAAACAATGCTTCTCTGTGAAACTGAACATTATTTACTGAACAACTTTAGCTGTTGACTTGCATATTATGAATCATCAAGGAGCACGGTTTCAGCTATAAATCTGTTCTTTCAATAAGCTTGAGCATATCAGCCACATTTTTTTTTATTATTTCTGGCTGAAATATTAATTTAACCACTGTCAACCATTCTTATCCTCTCCAGCTACGAGCCCGAGTTGTTTCCAGGTTTGATATATCGCATGGTGAAGCCACGTATTGTCCTGCTGATTTTTGTGTCTGGAAAAGTTGTGCTTACAGGTATCGTTTTATGCATCTTATCAACCTATTTGGCAGCAGTGCATTTAAATAATAATAATAATTTATTTTTATATAGCGCCTTTAAAACTTAATTCTCAAAGCGCTTTACACAAAAAAATATACAGAAATAAACAGTTTAGAATAACAGTAAAATTGAATCATTCACAATAAAATATTCAAGATTGATAAAACATTCAAATATCCAGAAACATAAAACAAACCAAGAATACACACCTCACGAATAGGCAAGTGTAAAGTAGTGTGTTTTCAAGGCTGATTTAATATGCGCACCTAAATGGTTCTGAACTCTTATGACTTTTTTTCTTCTGTTGAACACAAAAGATAATTTGAAGAATGTTGGGGGGAAAAAACAAGCACTGACATTTATAGAAGTAAAAACACTATGGAAGTCAATGGCTGTTTTTTCCCCCCACAACATTCTTCAAATTATCTTCTTTTGTGTTCTACAGGAAAAAAAGAAATTCAAACATGTTTGAAACAAGTTGAGGATGAATGAATGATGGCATAATGTTCATTTATGGGTGAACCATCCATTTAATTTTTTTTAAAATTGTTTCTTTTTCTGTTGTTTATGATTTTAGGTGCAAAAGAGCGGTCCGAGATCTATGAAGCTTTTGAAAATATTTACCCCATCCTGAAAGGGTTCAGGAAGCAATAGATGCATTGCACTTAAACTGATCATACAGTATATGCACATCTTGATGGTACTTGAGAGGTTTGAAGGCATTTATTTAATCATAACCTTGTTTATTGTTATTCCACTTGCTTTAATGTCTTTGTTTACTTTTTCTATTGTGTAAATGTGTGGAGGGGATGCTAAAAGTGTACTGTGAAAAGAATGTTTTGTTAAAAGGTTATGTGGTCTCTTTAATGGAGATATAAAGTATCCACTTGGGTTATTATGACTATGTTTTGTCATACTTGTACATGTTGAACAGGTTAATAAACTTTTTGAACATTTTGCAGAATCACTGACATTTTTCATTCAGAAATGTAGTCTGGTTTCACAAAATACCAAGACAGTAATTGCATTGTCTCCAAGCCATGGGACAAACACAAGATGTCCCATTTTGGTTTATTCGTCCAAATAAATTTACAAAAAGATGCATGCATACAAGCATATGTTGTGTGTTTTGAATAGTGTTTTGTAAAATAATAGGGTGAAATAATGATTTATTATTGTTCAGAGTAACATATTTATTTACTTACTAATAGATATGAGGAATAAGAGAGTACGCTGAGTTTTGTGAATCTATAAGCGATTGAAAACTTGGTGCTGACATCTAGGTAAAACCAAGCCCTGTTAAAAGGAAAGTTCACACAAAAATGAAAATTCCCACCAAAACCTTCTCTGCTGAACACAAAAGCTCTTAGTTTGCATCAATTGACTTCCGTAGAAAAAAGATCTATGGAAGTCAATGGGTGCCATCAACCAGCATTCTTCAAAATATCTTCTTTGGTGTTTAACTGGAAAAAAACTCATAAAGGTTTACACTACTTGAGGGAGAACAAACGAGGTAATATAAATTTTTGGGTGAACTATCATTTTAAGGCAGAGATGCCCAAAGTAGGGCCCGTGGGCCAAATTTGGCCCATGGTAACCTATAATTTGGCCCACCACCTCATCTGAGTAGAGATTTAGAAGGAAGTTGCTGCAAATACCTTCAATAAAGATCATCATTTTTAATTTAACATAACCTTTTGATTGTTTAATTGTTGAGCTACAAAAAAGTCAACTAAAATAAATTGTTTCAATTAAATGTTGTGCATGAATCAGATTTTTAAAAATGTAAATACTGTCACTCAAAGACTGAGGACAATACACAAGACATCGACGAGCAAATCAGAGCAAAGGCAGCTTGACTCATTGAACAACATTGTGTTATAAATGTGTTTATGTTTTTATTGTAAGAAGTTTATTAGAATATATATATATATATATATA
>CAIGQQ010036011.1:1394709-1405504 GCA_903798035.1 Danio albolineatus
CAACATTGTGTTATAAATGTGTTTGTTTATGTTTTTATTGTAAGAAGGTTATTACAATATATTTATATATATACACATATATAAAAAATATATAATTAATAATATGATTAAAGTATTTTTTCTATTTATTTTTCAATATCAGTAAAATAGGAAATTACCATTTAATAGATTTGGCATGTTTAACTTCGGCCCACCCCCCTCAGTCAAGTTGGTTTTTGGCCCTTCATAAGAAAAAGTTTGGGCAACCCTGCTTTAAGGATTGTTGCAAGCTATTTTTACATCGTCAAAAACATTAATATTCAACTTTAACTTCACAAAAGAAATATATTTTATTACTGTGGTATTTAAAATTCATCTATGGTTTACATGCTATATTTCAGTGAATGACCCAACCACACCACGCACGTGACAAAATATACATAAACAACATACGTCACGTGGTGTTCGTAGGACAGACAGCCCAAACACGCAGTTGTTCATATAAGTTAGCGGCTTTAATACCGAAACTACTAGTACTGATTGAATATTTTCAGCTACAGATCATGTAAATCGTACAATAGAGACTGGTATTCTTCACAGAGCCTGTATTATCATGGCTTGTCCCTCAACAGGCGAAACCCGGGCTTTGGGGCCTAACGTTAGTGAAGAGCATCCAGAGTCTGGTTCAGAGGCCCGGGCGCCCGCTCGACCGCAGCCGCCTCAGCAGCACCTTCAGCCGGCGTGCATGAGCGCTGGGGCCGCGGTCATGGTGGAGGCTCTGGATGATGCAGAAGGACTCTTCGTAGCCGTGGAGAGATGTCCGCTCTGCAATACAGCCAGGCGGAGACTAACCTGCGCCCGATGCATCCAAAATGGGGATTTCGTGTATTTTGACGGGAGAAATCCGGAAAGGTGTCCTTTAATTTCTTGTTTATCATGTATACTGATACGGTTAACACTAGCATGCTAACATTTATTTTAGTATTGTCGATCTATTTCTAACGATTTTTGTTTCATTTAAGCACCCTGATGTTGAGCGTTTTAAAGGTTTTGTTACTTGCGTTAAAGCTCTTGATTGTATTTTGCTAATTCATGCATAGCATGCTAACATGCTAAGTGCTAACTTTGTAAACAAGCGTGCAGAGAAAAGCTTCACGTTTCTGCGTATTTCACTACTGTCAGATGTCAGTGGATTTGGCTATTAGAAAATTAATAACTTGACATCTGAAGGTGTTGTCATGACCTGTTTAAGTTTTGTAAAGAAACTTTGGCAGTTTTTGATGAACTAATATGTGGACCTGGTTATCTGTTAGCTGAGTCATGCTGACAAATGTGACCACCATGGTTTATAATTGTCTAATAGCTTTTATTCTATAAAGGTACAGCTTTAAAATACAAATATTGTCATATAAAGTTTTTTTTTTTGCTTCAGAAAATGACAGTTTTAACAAATGTTTTAATTTGTCAACTAAAATGTATAACTATATCTGAAAGCATGACACTTTATGAAAAAACCGGTACGGTTCATTCAAACACATTCAATTGTACATCCAGAGAAAACTAGAATTTTTTAAGTGGTAATTTGTTTTGTACGTACATTTAATTGCTTATTACAGTTCCTAGTATAATTGTGTTTATAAATGTTTTGCTGTTGTGTAATTAGTCTGTTGTTATTTATGCATTGAATGTTGATTATGAATGATATTTCTTGTTGTGGATTAACGTTCTTTATTTCATTTTTTTCGGTCATATTCTTGCTAACAGGTATTCAGAAAAACTTGAAAGACTCCAAAAGTTGAAAAATGAAAAGGAGGATCTTCAGCAGAGGTATTATATCAGCATTATTTGAATCACAATCCTATATTATGCCCAGCTAATACTCATTAATTTTCCATTTGTTTCAGAGTCATCAAAGCAATGGACAAGAAAGTCCAGGCGGATCAGCTCGTAAGTATTACTGTGCATGCTTTAAAATACAATAAATATATAAGGCTGTTTTTAGGATATATATCTCTATATTGTTTTTGTATTTTTGTTTAACACAGAGATGGAAAATTATGTCATGCAAGATGAAAATCCAGCAGCTCAAAGAGGCCATCTGCACCGGCAATGAGGAAGTAAAGAGTGGTGAGCATCACAGCACAGATATCACATAATCCTATATGCAGCCAATATGCCGATATTCAAATAAATTTATATATCGTGATAATAAAGTTGCACAATTATGTATTATGTATTATTTAAACTTTTAGAGTGTGTTGTAAGAATATTCACATTGATTTTGCAGTGGTGTATAAAACAACACATTTTTGGAGACGTAATTGGTTAGTTTAATAGTTCAAACATGAACATTTTCACATGTAAAATCGGACCTACTGCATGCTGGAATATTAATTGAAAATTTTGTAACTATTTATAGGGATATTGTGCTTCAACGCTGTACAATAAGGCTGCACTTCAACACTGGTTAACTAAACTCATAATGAAAACAACAGAAATGTTCATTAAACCTAAACTAGGTGATGTTAATTTCTTAGTTAACACCTAATAACACATTAAAATTGTAGTCTTAACACTGTATCCTAGCTACACGTGATGTGACACGATTCCAATGACAAGCAATTTGCACCAAAGTCTGCACCAGACGCGATATCACCGAAACATTTAAATATCAGCCATGGTCTCCCGATGAAATGGTACGAGTTAATATCTACATAATACATATTTACCCTATTTAACATTATTAAAACAACATTATACTTACGGTTTATACTTCTACGTTGAGTGATCGCTGTGACCCATGGCGCATGCCTTGCGCGTAGCTGTGCATTTATACTTCTGCGTGCTGTTTGTGTTGCTCTGCAATAACACTTCCGACATGCTGGCAGTATGTTATGTTCCTCTGTATCAAGTTTCTGTGTGGGTGTTTTGTTTTTTCTGAATGCTACCTTAATGTACAAGTAGCTCAAACTCGCTCATTCAGAGGCGGGAACTGTTGAACGTGCACTAACTTTAATCATAAAATAAACACAAAACAAAAGTCTCCATCTGGAGCTCCTTCACGGGACTCGACACTTGTTAACACTCGCTCCATCAAGCTTATAGCTCACAGCACCGTCCATACTTGGCACAGCTACCAAGTCGACCAATCATAGAGCTTGTGCTACAAGTCGATGTGTAGTTACGTTTTCTAAAAGATGCGCATCTGCTTTGGTGTCAACCACGACGAGGGCTATGTCACTGTGCGAAGGCAGTCGTAGACGTATAAATCAGCCTGAAGTGACTGATGTTGGTTTGCACTTTGGTTTGGAGTCACTAACTTTCATTTTAAAACCTTTTGCTAGTTATTTAATTCAAGATCTGAGGTGGACTAACTATCTGCTGCTGCTTTCAGTAGCAGGATAATGTTCAAACTCACATTGGTAGCATTTAACACTGATTAAAGCACATAATTTCGCACGTTACTATCACAGATTATTAAGACAAAAACTTGTTTTAACATAAAACAACAGAACATAATTATTGTTTTAGCATAAAACAATGATTTTCAAGAGTTCACACTTAGCTGATGATTGTTTATAAAGCTAGTTTGGCATGCTGTCCCGGGTGAGAGCCCTGAGCTCATAAGATCCTCAAGCCCTGGGCTCCCTCCTGTTTGCAAGGCGAGAGGGGAGTTTAAGCTCAGGTAGATCTCAAGAACTCCCCTGCTGTAGTAGCTAATGAGCAGATAGTGATTGCTCTTAAGAGATAACTATTTACTAGGAGCAAGGTGCCGATTTGGATTAGGCAGTTAACTTAAGTTGCATGTTTTTGAGCGGTGGGAGGAAACCGGGGACCCTGGGGGAAACCCACGTTAGCACGGGGAGAAAGTGTAAACTCTGCACAGAAATATCAGCTGGCTTGGGAAGAACTAGAACCAGTGATGTTCTTGCTGTGAGGCAACAGTGCTAACCACTGGGCCATCGTGCCACCCAGGAAATTAGTAGGGGTGGAAGGGAGATTCAAAAGATGGCAGTGATATGGAACTTGGGGTATTTATATTGGCTTAGGAAGTGTCTGATTGGTGAATCATGAATTGGATAATGCTGGACCAGCTGGAAGAAATCATAAGCACATGATCATCTCGAAATTAGTTTATAAATAAACTTCACTTAACAACAAAATACATTTTATTGCATGTTGTCGCATATAGTTAGGTGTTAATTATGTATTTAAGACTTTAAATCTTCTTGCAATTTAAATTGTAATAAATATATATTTTTAATTATATATCGTTATATAACCTTTAGCAGTTAATCACAACAGGAAAATGTGTTGCCACTATAAGCCTACTCATGTTTAAACTTGCATAAATAGTATCATATGATGAGTTTTATCTTTAAATAGTAAATGGCTTGTCTTCACTTCAGGCAGGGAGCTGTTGTTGCGCTCCCAGGAGGAAGGGCAGCGGCTGCAGCGCAGGGCTAGCCGTCATCAGGAAAAGAGGGACAAAATAAAGCGGCACAACCAGCGTCTGGGTGAACTGCTGGAGAAGAGATCCAAAGAGATGCAGGGCCGGCTGGAGGCTCTGGCTGAGGTGCGGAGAGAGCACATCCTGGAGCTCACTACTCACATCTTCAACATCCAGGAGGAAAAACAGGGCAGCAGGTCAGAGGCCAGCAGAAATATACATCTTTATATGCAGACATGATAAACAGAGTGGTCTCTCTTGGGTGGCATCCTGGATGAATATAGACCATTTCAATATGACGATACCATTGGTTCATGAACAGTTCCTGCTGGTCTTAAACCGTTTTCAGAACTGTAACAAGAGGCGATTCAGTCATAACTAGGCCCACACGGAATCTGCGTGTACAGAAATCTGCAGATTTCCACCAAATTTTATCCCATCATTAAGTCTTTTTATTTACTTAAATTTCTATTTAGTCAGTTTTTAAATTTATTTTCAGTAATATTATTGACTAATATGAAAATGTTTATATGATTTAATTACAATTCAGTTTGTAAAGTAATATTCTCTGTCAATTAGTAGATCTATTATATGAGAGACTTGCTTTGTTTACCAAATAAGTGGATCTAATTGGATTTGCATTGTAAACGTCAAGTAAAAATTACAAAGGTTATATTTTTTATTTAATATATCAGGTTTTTAGTTAAGATACTCCCAAAATCATTCCACATAAATCTGCAGATTTTTTACAAAATACTCCGCAGAAATAACAAAAAATGTTAGCAGATTCTGTCTGACCCTAGTCATAATGGATATTAACACGGCTGTCATTAAAACATTTATTAATATGTGGAGCTTTCTAGATTCTCAGTATCTTCGGAAATGAAAGGTCTAAAACAGGAAATACATTTGGACCATTGTTATTGCGTACATCCCTCAAAATAGTCTATATTAACTGAACTTGTTGAAAAAATTTGGTGTCAGTAATTTATTTATTTATTTATTTTCAGGGGAAAACAATACGTTCATTCAACAAGTGTGAATTAAATTAATTAAAAGTGAATGTGACAGATTAGACATTTGCATTGTTACAATGTTCATTTCCAGATAATACTATTAGTTTAAACATTTTATTCATTAGTGGGTGTCACGGTGGCGCAGTGGGTAGCACAATCGCCTCACAGCAAGAAGGTAGCTGGTTCGAGCCTCGGCTGGGTCAGTTGGCATTTCTGTGTGTTTTTTACGTCTTCCCCTTTGTTCGTGAGGGTTTCCCCCACAAGTCCAAAGACGTGTTATAGGTGAATTGAGTAAACTAAATTGTCTGTAGTGTGTGAGTGAATGAGTGTGTATTGATGTTTCCCAGTGATGGGTTGCAGCTGGAAGGGCTTCTGCTGCGTAAAACATATGATGGATAAGTTCATGGTTCATTCCGCTGTTAGCGGTTTGACCCCTGATTAATAAAGGAATTTTATTCATTTTAACATAAATCAAAGTGTCTTTAAAGACGTTAAAACTGCATAAAAATTATATTCCTATTAAATTACATTTTTTTTTTTTTTTTTACTTTTAAGAACTTTGAAAGGAACTCGGATCTTCTTTCTTTTGAACTCGTTCAAAAGAACTAATCTTTTGAACTTTCTTTTGTCTTTTGAAATATTTATTTATTATTATTATTACTATTTTATTTTTTTTTACCAAAAAAGATATAAAAAGCAGCAGAACTCAGCATAATATTAGTAGTTGATTGGTAGTAGAAAAGGTTACTTTAGCATCAAATTATAGCATTATGGAAAGATTACAGAAATAAATTACTATATCAAATGTATTAAAATAGAAATAATGTTAAGTTTTAATGGTATTTACACAGCGATCCTACTTTTACTGTATTCAAAGTCAAATGATTTAATCATAAATTCCAGCATACACTCCGCTTTTGGTGCTTGTTCAAACTACTTATTTAAAATGAGATGAAACAAAACAATTCTGGAGATTTTTTTGGGAGAAACTCAATGGTTTTATGTTTAATCTAGTTAAACTACTTACAATAACTTAATGGATTTGTGTTAGGACAACATGATTGAATTGTGTGCATCCCTGCAATTTTAACAGTGTAAGCTACTTCTTTCCAAAGCTGATACCAAGCCGTGTATATTTTATTTATTGTCTCCAAAAATCGTATATCCTTTTTAAATTGAGCCTGAATCATAATAACACTCTTTCCACAGAGACACTGTATAATATTATCATCATATCAAGTGTTTGTACTGTTCAGGGACCCAGCAGATCCAGCCGTGGCTGAGTATGATCTGGCTCTGACCTCCAGCACTGTCAGTGAGCTCGCAGAGGCCAGGAGAACCACCTACCACTCGGGCCGCTGGATCTGGGACGATCAGAACGGAGAGACGAGCATCAGCATCACTGGACCACACGTCACACTGCCCAGCAATGGAGACTGTTCAGCTTATTACAGCTGGGTGGAGGAGAAGAGTGGAAACCAGGGGCCAGGTGCACTTTCACTGCTCCTCACCATCACATCTCTGTTATTTCACAACCATTTTTCCGCTAAGAACATTTTTAAACTTCTCAGAGTTTTTAGTTTTAGTCTTTTATAGCATTTATCTTAGAAGTAGAGATGAAAATAGCCACAGAAGCTGGTAGTGTATTAGGACTCTAACTAATTAATCAGTACTTTTCAGATGATAGTTAAAGGGATAGTTCACACAAAAGTGAAATTTTGCTATTTATTTTCAATAGAATGTTCTTAGCTGATGGTCATTTGGGATTCATAGAATGTGAATCAACGGCTACCATCACATCGAGTCCAAAAAAGTCAACTAAAAAAAGTATATTTTCTTCAGAACTGCCTAAATCCTTCAAGGCATGGATTCAACAAGGTACTAGAAATATTCCTTAGAGATTTTTGACAATATTGACATGATAACATCACGTAGTTGCTGCAGATTTATCGGCTGCACATCCATGATGCGAATGTCCTGTTCTAGCACATCCCAAAGTTGCTCTATTGGATTGAGGTCTGGTGACTGTGGAGGCCATTTGAGTACAGTGAACTCATTGTCATGTTCAAGAAACCTGTCTGAGATGATTCACGCTTTATGACATGGTATGTTATCCTGCTGGAAGTAGCCATCAGAAGATGGGTACACTGTGGTTAAGGGATGGACATGGTCAGCAACAATACTCAGTTAGGCTGTGGTGTTGACACGATGCTAAGTTGGTAGTACTGGGCCCAAAGTGTGCCAAAAAATAATTTCCCACACCATTACTCCACGATTAGCAGCCTGAACCGTTGATAGAAGGCAGGATGGATCCATGCTTTCATGTTGTTGACGCCAAATTCTGACCCTACCTGAATCTGAATGTTGCTGCAGAAATCGAGACTCATCAGACCAGGCAACATTTTTTTCAATTATCTATTGTCCAATTTTGGTGATCCTTTGTGAATTGTGGCATCAGTTTCCTGTTCTTAGCTGACAGGAGTGGCACCCTGTCAGTGTGGTCTTCTGTTGCTGTAGCTCATTCGCCTCAAGGTTGGATATGTTGTGTGTTCAGAGATGCTCTTCAGCATACCTTGGTTGTAACAAGTGGTTATTCGAGTTACTGTTGCCTTTCTATCAGCTAGAACCAGTCTGGCCAATGCTGAAAACCTGTAACTATTGACATCTGTAGTAGGAAATACCATGGAAGTCAATGGTTACAGGTTTTCAGCATTCTTCAAAATATCTTCTATTCTGTTTAACACAAGAAAGAAACTCATAATCTGTCTTTTTTTCTTTTCTTTTTTTTTCTTGCTTTTGAATGATGCAAACTCGTCTAAGAGTGTATTAGGAAAAGAAATTGTGTGACATCTTATATTTAACAGTAATGGCTCATGGGTGTCATTTGTTAATTTATTATTATTATATGTGGATGTATGTTGGTTTTTATATATATTGTTTGGTTTCTTTTTTTTTTTTTTTGGTTACTTTATTTTCATCTCAATATGGCTCAGAGAGTAAGGAATGTTACCACCCAGTATTTCTTTCCTCAACATTGTGAAAATAACGTATTATGGTTTTTCTTTCCCTCACAATAAAAAGAGTTAAACTAGAAAGAAACTCATAAAGGTTTGGAACAAGTAAAAGGATGACAGAATTGTAATTTTTTGGTGAACTATCCCTTTAAATATGGTTTAATATTTAGTACACCCCTAAAGTCTGCTTAATTTACTTTGATAAACCTAGTTTGGACAGTTTGTTTTTCATATAGTTTAGTAAGGATAAATGCTCCTCTTGCGAAGTACAAGTTCTGCTGCTCTGTTTTTAAAACCTTGTTTTGTTTTGTTTCTCTTGTAGAGTTGGACCACATCAACCCAGCACACACCATCAGCGCGGCCCTCTGCTATGCTACACAGCTCGTCAATATCCTCTCTCATATCCTGGATGTCAACCTTCCCAAAAAGCTGTGCAACAGGTTATAGCATGTTTTTATTTAATCAAAGCTCCAGAGTAAAATCTCAAATGATATCCACATTCAGTAATACAATAAACTAACAATATAGAATGCGTATTCATACTTCTTTTAAAGAGTTTGAGTAATTTCATGAGTTCTAAATCCTATTTTGTCTTCTCTGCAGTGAGTTCTGTGGAGATAATCTGACCCGCTACCGATTCACCCGCACCGTCAACAAACTCAACACTAACGTCCTGCATCTCTGCTTCTCACAGGTAGTATTAAACAGTAATATTAAAGAGCAGCACCTATTATGCCTCTTTTTACAAGTTGTAAAATAAGTCTCTGATGTGCCTAGAGCAGTGTTTCTCAACTGGTGGGTCGCGGGAACATTTTAAGTGGGTCGCAGAGTGTGTGGTCAAAAAAACCCTAATTTTTAATTTATTTTGCTTATACCGGAATTTTATTTTGAAAAGCACGCAACAACAGTTCAGTTTAGTTCATGGGAACTGAACCTTTCCTTACCCTAACCGTTGTTTACAGTATTTGTCGTTTTTACTTTGTAATATTTCTACACTTTGATACATTTTGTTAAATGACAGCAATAAAATATTGTTTATTTGTAAGTCTTGGTGATTTTCTTATGATTTTTCTGTCACTACTTGTGTATGTTAACAAATAAATACAAAATAATTATAATTCCTAGAAGTATATTATAGTTCCTTAAAATATGGGTCGCGGCTTGATGACCATGCAAAAATTGGGGTCCCATGACCAAACCAGTTGAGAACCACTGGCCTAGAGTGTGTATGTGACGTTTCAGCTCAAAATACCACGCAAATAATGTTTCATAACTCTTTGAAACGGCCCCTTTTAGGCTTTGATCCTAATTGTGCCGTTTTGGTGACTGTCACTTTAAATTCGAATGAGACTGTACTCTTTTTCAAAAGAGGCGGAGCTACAAATGCCTGTGTGTCAGCATAGTGGCAGATTCAAATATAGACTAACTTCCTATGCTAATGAGATTTTCACTTATGGGCGGGGCGTTCTCCCTCTGATGACACATACGGGAAAATGTTAATCAAAGTGTTTCTGCAGACAGTTTTTAACAAGTGTGATTATATAAAAATTTAATAAATAAATGTTTACCATTAGAAGCTTCTGTCCATAAACTGCTGCCACACAACTGTGTTTAAACCGCTTATAAAAGTGTGTTTTGCATAATAGGTCCCCTTTAATACTGCAAATCGAGACTGATCTTGAAGTCATGATAATCCTTCATGTTTATGCTCTCTTCTTAGCATGTCGATGGTGAACTGCTGCATCCTCATCACACTTTGAGGAATATCATGTTTCTGGTGTCTCCGGTGAACAAAAACCTCGGCAGGTGAGAAATAACACTATTCCTTGGTTAAATGAATGTACTTGGATTATATTGTACATGTATACACTAGGCATGGGAGGATAACCGTTTTCAAGGGATACCGTGGTTTGGAAAAGTCAAGGTTTTAAAAACGCTAAAATTGTCAGCTATACCGTTCCTAAGGTATGTGTAACTTTTTTTGTTGTTTGTTTTTAGGACAACAGTATCTCTAGCAGAAAATATATCCAAAGAAATCTGTGTTTTTGTAACTAATGAAGACATCAGAATGATTTATTTTTTGTCTGTATTGTCTGTGTCTCTCTTTTGGTTTACAAACCCATGGGATAAATATATACATATTTATGAAATTATAATCAAGAAATAGTGAACAATAGTGTAGAATATGCTTGAAGCTTCTGTTCTGCAAATAACAGCACTCGTACAGCCTCTTCACCCTTGTGCATGATTCCTTTTCATTATTTATCCTGACATGTTTACTGTAACAAAATACTTTAAATGTTTCTCAAAATAAAATATATTGTGTTGAAAAAAGT
>CAIGQQ010036011.1:1405904-1420504 GCA_903798035.1 Danio albolineatus
AAACAAAAAAAGATGTTTTGAAGAATGTTGGAAACCTGTAACTATTGACTTCCATAGTAGAAAAGACAACAAAAAAAAGATGTTTTGAAGAATGCTGGAAACCTGTAACCATCGACTTCCATTTTATTTGTCTTTTCTACTATAGAAGTCGATAGTTGCAGGTTTCCAACATTCATCAAAACACCTGTTTTGTTTTACTAAACAAAAATCAAAACAAACGTGAAGAGAGTAAACGAGGCCATTGCACATTTTTAAGTGAACTATCTCTGTAAGTGTGGGATTGAACCCAGAGTGGAGCTTGTATCTGTTAGGATGTAAGAATGTAGTGAACTACTCTTGACATTTGTTAATCTTTTGTAGCTCACGTTATGCTGTAGACACCTCTCGGTCTGCTTTATTCAGTGTACATTGCCAAATATTTGCCAAACACCGTTGTTTTGAACAGACTTGACTGTGACGGATTGAATCTTCTCACCAGCTCTTTAAGGAACTTTACTATATGAATGTTGCTGGACTCCAGTGAGCGACTGGCAAATATCATTGGTCACTTGTTTTATTAGGTTCTAAATTTACAAAAGGAACTGTGTTTTATGAACAACTAGCAAGCGTTTTTCATCGAATTTTCCTCAGTCATTGCAAGCTGCATTGGGGTTTCAGCGTCCTGCATTCACTCTTAGGATTTATGTACAGGTTTATGTTTTACGTGTTAAATGCATCTTTACTATGTTTTTTTTTTTTTGAATGAGCATACATCAATTATTAAACTGAATACCTCTATGAAATGCTTTACAATTTAAACATTTTTCTTGAATGTAGGGGTCGTTTTGTTTTCGACATCAGATTAATTACATCAGATTGTATTAAAGGTGCTGTATGTAAGTGTTTGACTCTTCTAAAGCATGAAAATACCATGTTTGCAGATATTTAAGAAACATGTCAAGTGAACATTCTTGTTTCAAGAGCTGATGATTGATTAGAAAGCTTGTTTGGCATGCTGTCCCAGGAGAGAGCCATGAGCTCCCTCCCGTTTGCAAGGCGAGAGGGGAGTTTGAGCTCAGGTAGATCTCGAGAACTCCCCTGCTGTAGTAGCTGATGAACATATAGCTACTTAGGAGCATGTCCATGGAGCTGATTTGGATTAGTCAATTAACTTTAGTTGCATGTTTTTGGACAGTGGAAGGAAACCGGGGGAGAAACCCACGTGAGCACTGGGAGAATGTGTAAACATCGACTGGCTTGGTAAGAACTAGAACCAGTGACGTTCTTGCTGTAAGGCAACAGTGCCAACCATCTAGGAAAGGAGGAGTAGGGGTGGAAGGGGGGATTCTTCAAAACAAAGACGGCTGTTACATGAAATTTAGGGTATTTATAGTGCCTCAGGAAGCGTCTGATTGGTGAATCATAAAATAATGCGGGACCAGCTGCAAGCAATCATAAGCACGTGATCCTATCGAAACGAGTTTATAAACTTCACTTAAAAAATATTTTTCACTCTACTGATCAACAAATTTATTCAAATGTATTACATTTAATAACGCGATAATAATAATTTAGCTTTTCTTAAAATAATTTTTGAACATAGTTTTATTAATATTCAAATATATCCATTCACAAACACTATAATTCTTACCAAAAATAGAGCAAAACAAAGCTGTCGATTACTTCAGTTTACAAAAATAATGAAATTAGTCAAAAACATTAACCCTAAGTATAAAGCATTATATAACAATTTTTATCAGTATATAACAACATTTAGCAGTATATAACATTTTCTTAAAGGGATAGTTCGCACAAAAACGAATAACTTCTACTTGTTTAAAACACTGAGGTTTTCTGTTGAACAGATATTTTGGAGAAAGCTGGAAACCTGTAACCTTTGACTTTTATAGTATTTGTTTATGCTACTATAGAAGTGAATAGTTACAAGTTGATCTTTCTTCAAAATATCTTCTTTGAACAGTGTTGAACAGAAGAAAGGTGAAGGTGAAGACGTTTTCATCTTTGGGTGAACCAATCCCTTTATGTGATACTTAAACATCACCAAATGATATTCCTGACTGGTTATATTTGAAGTATGCCTATAAATGAGAAATGTCGGTCCGACAAATTTTAATTGGATGAACATTAAGTCTAACGCCTCACGCAGGATATAAAAACATATATAAATACATTTAGATCAGGGATCACCAATCTCGGTCCTGGAGGTCCGGTATCCTGCAGGGTTTAGCTCCAACTTGTCTCAAAACACCTGTCTGGATGTTTCAAGTATACCTAGTGAGAGCTTGATTAGCTTGTTCAGGTGTGTTTGATTAGGGTTGGAGCTAAAATCTGCACGACACCGGACCTCCAGGAACAAGTAAGGTGATCCCTGATTTAGATCATTTACTGTAATCAGTACTATTGGAATGTGCAGAGACTTTCACCCAGCACAACAAGAAATGTTTCTGAAGACGATCACCTACTGCACCTTTAACGAAGTAAACAAAAAAATTAAGAGGAGATCAGTATTTATGTTATAAATTCATACTTTAGACATACTTTATTGAAGTAAAATGCCTTAAGATGCAGAGAACAGCAACGTCATTAACAATAAATCTTTAAAAATCTGACACACTTTGGAAAAACACAATATTGCAATGAATTCTTTTCTTTCAGTTTCAGCCACAGACAAGATGGAGAATCTCTCTTCCCACATTCAAACGTTTCCTGTCGAGAAAACAGTACATCACACACGGCAGATATCAATACTTTAAAAGTGAGAAGAATACGCACTACCTGTTCACAGGAGATGAGAGTCCCAACTGCGCGACAAGAGCGACCGTTTCACATAGATATCTACACACACACAAAGTTAGCATAAAAAGAACAAGGCGTTTACCTCATATTAAGATTAAATGCGTTTCACGTCACACTCGTGCCATCATTCATCACCATTTTATGATATATAGGATTCTGTGCTATGTACAGTGTAAACATCCAGGCTCCATAAAAGTCAAGAACCCACCAAACATCCCAGGAGTTTTCTTTTTTAGTGGTACTAAGAGATGATAATGGGAGATGGAGCAAAGGCAATAACTCATTGTGCCCTCGTTGAAACTTCCCTATTGGCCAATGAGTTTGCATATGCAAGTATGGTAGAAGATAAACAAATGTAATGCTCAAAACGGTTTAATATTGCAGGCGACACCAACATCAGTGCAGAAAATACAGGGCAGGGTGTGCCATGAAGAAAAGAAAAAGAATGGTGAGTGGATCGAGGGGGGAAAAAACAACAAGTTAGTCATTAATGCTTACTCGAAATCATCAAGCAGTACCAAGACAGAACTACGCAAGATTCAATCTTTAAAGGTTAAAGTGCAGACCAACATTAAGGACCTGAGGAGGGTTTTTAACAGGGGAACTGGTGATTGGTTGGCAGAGTAGAGATCCAGAGACCCAGCAATTTCTTATTAGTTGTAAGCACTATACATCATAAAGCGCACATGCTCGTTGGCAACACGCAGGCACAGGAAACACGCAGCCCCATTCACACTAGTTGCTCTCGCACATACACAGGCCTCGGAAATAAAACACACGCTGCTTATTTCTTTCTGGCACACTACGAGTCCTCATCAGTGTCCCTGCTTCTCTTGTAAATTGGTATGTTGATGCTATGAAAGGCAGGAACCCAGCGGTTATCATGAAGTCCCACATTGCAACCAAGAGAGTCCTTGTGAGACCTACGGCAACACATCCAGTAGCCCGGGCCGTAAGGTAGAGACTGGCAGTAAGGCTTATGATGCCAACGGCAGAGCGAAACATCACCGCGGTCATACCGTTTCTTGCACTGCTTACAAGGATCATCTTTGTAGCGTGGATCAGTTACCCAACGCGAGTCCGCGGGCCGTACACCGTAACTCTCGATGATGAATTTAAAGTAGTGGCAGGTGCACTTGAGGGCAGCCAGGCTCTCGGTAGGCAGCAAGCAGAAGATTTTAACAATGATGTGGTGCGGCAGGAAAGCCATATACTGCTGAGGCTCCAAAAGCAGTTGGATCTTGAAGCGAGTTTCTAAGAATTCGTGAGACACTAGGCGGCGTAATGGGAAAGGCACAGGCTCCTGACTGACTAAACAAGTCTCCCCGCCTTTAGTTTCCTCGAAGATTTGATGGTTTTGGATTTCACTCGCAAGTTCATCCCTTATCTCCTCTGTGAAAGACACTTTAATGTCCACAGAAAGCTCATGTATGCGAGAAGGCTCCTTGTTCAAAGATCTGCTCTTTAAGGAGGGCAGGTGCTGCTCCTTCAGATGCTGAGGAGAGGATTTGGCAAAGAACAACATGCCTGGTAGAGGTTCTTTACTACACTCTGAGCTGGCATCCTTTGGTGAGGACTGCAGGTTGTTTACAGTCTCAACAGCTGTGCAAGTTTCCAGTCGTGCAATACAAGAAGTTTCTTTCTCCTCGATGGCACAGTCAAGCTCACACTCTGTGATCTCGATTGAGTCAAGGGTCTTAATTTGGGAACTCAGTTCGTCAAACTCACTCCCGAGTTCCTGTGGGACACTTTTAACTCCAGAGTCCTGAGGGTCAGTAGGTGACACTAGCTGTGATTGCAGTGGGTAAGCCTCTGATCCAGCCAGAAGCACACGCCCCACTTTCCTCCGTAAACTGTTGTTTCGAGAGAGCTCTCCTCCACTTTCACGGAGGTTTTGTCTGTTCAGGCACTGCGATTCCAACTTGGCCACCATATCCAGAACTCGAATGGACTCGCCTTCCTCTTCCTGGACTTCTAGCTGTTCTGTAGCCTTGGACTGTTGCTCATCAGGCTGGATGATGCTTCCAACTTTGGACAGAGTGATAGTGCTGGTGCTGCGTAAAGATGGGGGTTTGGAACCAATCTGCTGATCATTGGCCATTTGCTCCAAGTATGCCACCATCTCCACCACTGAGACAGTCTTTTCATCCTCCTCTCCCTCAGTTCTGACTGCATCCTCTGCAAGTCCTTGGCAAGAATTAATGTTCTCACTGAGGGCCTCTTGTTGAAGTGCTTTCAGCATTTCTGGTTTTGGGGAAAGAGGTTCCACAATTTTCATCTTGTCCGGGTTTCCAGATCTTCTCCTACGCTTAGGCAAGGAACAGTCAACATCCCAACAACCTTTGTTTTTCACAGAAACAGTCCACAGCTCGGGGGCAATGGCTTCTGTTTCTGAGCCATCGTCAATAACACTATCACAAGTACTGCTGCACATTTGAGATGCAAAAATTGCAATTTTCTCTTTTGTGTTCCCAGGTTTAATGACAGCCCATATATCCAAAGATCCCTCTGCATCTTCTTCTTGATAGATCCTAAGTGCGCCTTCATTCTCCAAACCAGTCGAAGGTGAGAGCAGGACTAATGAACTTGTAAATGTTGTGATGGATGGTGATTTGCTCTTGCGGACCCCACTAACTCTAGTTGGTACATTGCTCCCACTGTTGTTATTACATCGGAGGGTGTTGGTGGAGATGACACCGAGGGGACACCGGTTGGCTGTGCCTTTGCCAGGTGAGCCCATGAGGCCACACGACTGGCGAATGCCCCACTCTTTCCTGAGTACTCCCTGCTGGTCGGCATGGAGGCCTCGTGTTGCATCGTGCACAGATTCCCGATGTATCTCTTTATCTTGTGGTTTGGGGTATGGCTTGAGGTGCATGTTGTTCAACCTAAACAAAGGGGATAAAAACAAAAGTATTTTAAAACAAATCCAAGGTGCTACATTAAAATAAATAGATAAATTACAAGACAATTCATTACCTTAGAATTATAAGGTTCTATCTGACATTTGTCAAAATATAGTTATTGACATTCTTATTAATTGACAACTTATTTACATTATTGGATGTTTTTCATAGGTTGTTTACATTAAGACTTTGTTTTTAAAACAAAATGTTACACACACACTGTTTGCTATGGAATGCAAAAACTTTAAAGCTCAATATCTTAAAATCATTCAGAACGCAGATAGAACCTTATAATTCAAAAGGTAAAATGTTAAATACAATTTCAATCTAATAATAAAGAATGATGCAGAATGATGTGAAAGTTTCACAAACTAATTGTGAGAGGAGCGATATGATTGATCACGACTGGTCCCCCATCCGTACTCATTAGCAAGCCAATCAGATCATTCCAAACTCAACATAAATATCTCGTCTAACGTTAGGCCATCATCTTCATTTTTTGAAGAACCCCCTTATCCACCCCATCTCGCCCCTCCTCTTTATAGATTAATCTAGGATTGGGCGACGCGGCGGCTCTACGGCTAGCAGTGTTGCCTCACAGCAAGAAGGTCACTGGTTTAAGTCCTGGCTGGGCCAGTTGGCATTTCTGTTCGGAGTTTACATGTGCTCCCATGCTCACGAGGGTTTCCTCCCACAGTCCAAAGACATGTACCATAAGCGAATTAAACAAAATCAACAGTTACAGTATAAAAAGTACTTTAGTACTGAGCTTTCACCGCGTGGGTATGCACTGGAGAGGTTGGCGATCTAATCCTCTAGGGCTGCACCGATAATCAAGGCCTAACAAATTCAGGGAGCTATCGAGAACTACTTAATCTCGTACCCCCTTACATGCTCATTGACCAGGCAGGAGCCTTGGACTCTATCTATCTTCGAGCTCAGAGTTCTCTCCCAGGACAGCATGACAAACCTGCTAAAATTATCAAGTAATATCCAAGTGTGAAAAAAAAAAAAAACCCAGAAAATTAACACCTGTTGTTGTGGAGGGTCATAGAGGCTTTGAAAACTTGCATGTATTGTTTTAAAGGAATAGTTGACAAAAAAAATGAAACATTTGTTATTTACTCACCCTTGACTTGTTCTTAACCAGTATTAAACCAATTTTGTTTTTCTGTTGAACACCAAAGATGATATTTTAATAAATGTTTAATTAAAATATGAATATTTTGTTTAATACAAACAAAATACAAATACAAATAGTCAAAGGTTAAAGTTTTCCAGGAACATTTGGTACATCTTTTGTGGTTTATTTGAAAAATCTCAAATCGCGGTCAATACACACTAATTTGTTTCTATAATGTCCACATCATAAAACCAGCATTGCATCAGTGTGTTTCAGTAGTGCACATGATGGAAACTGAAAGAAACCTGCTCATCACAACTGTCAGTGCAACAGGTTCTAAGGAATGCATTTGTGTCAGATGACCCCGTTTGTTGTACAGCACGTGCAGAATAGCAAATAAGTCCTTTGGAAGAAGATGTTTCACAGTGAGCACAAGAGCTAGCTGTTCCCCTCTGGCCCTTAGGCTGACATAATGGGAGCAGAGCCACCCAGGTCCAGACACAGCTGGGCTCTTACACAAGCACTCAGCTGACATGGACCCAGCTGCCCTAAAAACAAGCCTGCAGCACCACCAATAGCAGTGTCTATATGTGGGAGGACTTAACTCTCACAGACACAAGTGCATATAAGGTATTCCTCCACCGCAGATTCAGACCTGATAAAGTGGTGCTGGGGTTTCTCACGTGACTTTACATGGGATGGCATTCGGAGTGTGGACAGTTATTTCAGAGCCCAAGTGAGTGTGGAAGATGACCAGGCTACTCAAAAAGGAAGGAAACTGCAGGCATCCATTGCATATCAATAAAATAGCGTTCTCCTTTTGTAAAGCTGCTTTGGAACTATAATTATCGTGAAAAGTGCTATACAAAAAAAATGTAAAAATTAGTTGAATATCAAACGTGGAATGTGGTATATCCACTGAAAAGTGTTAGTACCACTTGGTGTGTCCGTGAAATCTTGCCTAGCCCAGCACATCTGCTCCTGTGCCAACTGTCCTTTGTGGCAAACAGCAGGAGAGGCCAATCTGTAAGGTCAGAATTGTTTGGCTGAGCCGGTGTCTCAGACAAATAGTGCTACAACACAAAAGGAAAGTTAACAGAGGCTTTGATTGTCCATGGATACGGGTACACTCACATTTCCTGGTACAACCCTGTCTCAGACTTCCTATTCTTGCGATTTTTGTGCTAACTCCAGACTAACACAAAAATAGGCTACATTTAGACAACAATGTAGACCAAAAATGAAAAGGTTTTTCCATGCGCTTTGTAAAAAGTTTCACATTTACACAATGGTGGTTTTCAAAATGATCTGCGATTACACATCCATGAAAATGTCTAAAATGATATATTACATATGTCTGGCCAGTATTTGGTCAATCACCTAGTGGTGGGCAGAGCAAGGCTTCATGAAGCTTCAAAGTGTTTCGGACGGTGGTCATTTTGTTTCCTGGAACAGCTTCAGGAAAAAAGCAGTTACGCAAATTGAAGAATTATACTTCCTTTTGTAGAATTGAGGTTTTAGAGTGTTTTAGTGGAGCGGTGAGAGTTCCTGAAGAGCATGCAGAGGTAATGGGTTTGAATTCAGGGTGATGAAATTATAGTTATTGGTTTTAGGGCGTACTCACACTATGCTATCCGAACCGTGCTCAGGCCCGTTTCCCGGATAATTTTAGAAGTGTGAGTGCGCTGAATCGGGCTCAGGCACGGTACAGTTGGCCGGCCCTGGCCCGGTTGGAAGAGGTGTGCCTGAGCCCGGTTCACTTGGGCTTTGGCGCGGTACGCTTGTAGTGTGAGTGCAAAGCGCACCTAAGCCCAAAACTGAGGAGGAGACGTGACTTTTGGGGACTGTTTCATATGGATTTATTCATCATTCTTACGGTTTAATGAGCGCACACTGTCGTAGATTATTAAAGACGCAAACCCCTCACTGCACGACAGCTGCGCCTTTAGTAAACCTCCTAATTCCTGCAGCACGAGGATGTAATGATTGTTTATGAGCGTCAGCAGTGGCTGATCTGTTCGGCAGAATAATTGACTGTGTGTCACTGCATATCAAACCACTAAAAAGATATGATGATATAAAGAAATCTCCACTAAAAACTCAAGAGAGCGCTTCTCTTACACTGAACAGCGCATCATCGATGACATAAGCGTGCTCAGGCCCGATTGCAATGAGAGTGCGGGCAGTCAGGGGAGACGGAAGGGGGGGACAAGCGTGCTTAGGGAACTGTACATAGTGTGAGTACACCCTTAAATACTCTGTTATTGTAACGTGTTTTGTTTTACCATTGGTCTGACATCCGAATAAACACTTTGTGAATAAATATGTTTTAAAAATTTACATTATTAAAAAAAATGTACATTATTAAAATACATCAAGTCACAATTCCTGAGTATTTGTACAAGTCGGGATTCGAACTCAAGACATTTGCAGCACAGTTACTCTGTGCACATGCACAGTCCACTAAGCTACATGAGGTTTCTGACACTCTCAATCAAACACAGATTCGCCAGGTCTCGAAACACTTCTAAAGTGACAGATGCTTTGAATCGCTTTACGTCATGTAACCTGGGTGTTTTGGATGATGCATCAGTGCAGCGTTTTGAAACATTTGCGCTTTGGGACCTCGACACTGTGTCAAAACGTCAGTTCTGCATCAGCCACAGCTACTGTGACCTAGTTAATAAATAGCACCTGTTAGGATGCACTGGTGTGTATGTTTAATTTGCTGTGTGTATAATAGGGGTGTGAACCTACACTGGTTTCATGGTTCGGTTACAATTATCATGCCATCGATTTTAATTCAATATCTGTGCGCACAATGGTACATTGACTATGCTTTTCATACATAGAGTTTTTATTCACAACACAAGAAAAATATTTTTAATTCAAATCTATTTATATATTATTTGTAATACAATTTACTTAATACAAGCAGTAAACTATATGAACTGTACCATAATTTTAAGCTGCTCAGCGAAAACACTCTTTTTGAATGTTTTAAATAAAACTCACTTTCATGCGCAGAAAACAACATGAGCATTTATAGCAAATAAACGGAAATATTAACCCGCTTGCTTTTTGAGCGCTGTCAAGAGAGTTCTTACACTATGATTAGTCATTGCCTTTACCCGCTCAACAGAAAGGGCTCCGATTAGCTTTAAATATTAAAGCGATGTTCACCGAAAAGTGACGCAGGAAGAACAGTCATGGTTACAGTCTATCGCCTGGTTTATACTTGACGTGTCCGCTACTTCGCTTGAGTGCGTGCGGCGAATGTGTGGTCATCGCAGAGTTTGCGGATGTTCGCTTTGGGTGTACAGGACATGATTCCGGCTGGCGGAGCGCATGGTTTTTAGACTCGTGCGACAGTGCACGTGGTGCCGCGTCTGATTTGACTTGAATATTAAATCACTTTGAAGAGTTTTTGTCTGAAACTTTTCATGTAAATGGCCTCTCAAAGTCAATGTAATCTCATTGAAGATGTCAGCATTAAATCTGAAGATAATGGATTTAGTTAGTGAGCTTTGCACCTTTGCTCATAAAATGATAAACCTAAAAAGTTAAAAATCTAATTTGACTTAAGCATGGCCAAGTACCACATAAAAGAGATCACAGACTTGTATTGATTACTTCAAAATCTCTCAGGAACCTTCCAGTTTTTAAAGGAACACACTGCAGCCCCATTGCTGGACAGGAGTATGATTACCCTGGAGGCACGCCAGCTCCTATCTGGCGCTTGAATGCTGAATTTTACCCATTACACAATCTGGCAACAACACACAGCTGCCGCCCAGCCCTTGCCCTCAACGCACTCGTAACTCAGAGTTTCCTCAAGACCGTGGGCCAAAACACATGTGTGAGCTAATGAAAATTTGATGGCAAAAAAAACAGCACAACAGCATTATGTAAAAAGAAAACAAATACCCACAAGTAAAAAGCAAAACATTAGAATGAGTAATGATGAAATGAGCTCATGCTGGAGTCGGCACGCAGCTTCAGTTAACAGATTTGTTTGCTCCCCTCTTCTTGTAAATGCTCATGACTTCCTCTATAAGGAGCCTGCCAGAGGACCTGTCCAACTGTTGGGGGGAGCAAAGCGAGCAAAGATGAGGTCACGATTATGAAGTTTACTTTGCTCCAATTATGTCGTAACACTGTGTTCTTCCTGAAGAAAAGACTGAGCATCTGGGTCTGCACACTTCCTAACATGTGTCGCCGCAGTCTATAGCTCATGGAGCTTAGTGAAACAAGACGACAGAGCAATTATATGCACCATGGGAACAGGATCTCACTTTTCGTGAGGTTTAATTTACAACATCTTGCTTTTCTCCATGCACTGATCGTGTAACACAATATGCCAAAAGCAATGTTTTTTTTTTTTTTTTTTTTCAACTTTTATTTAGATACACTTACCAGCCACTTAATTAGGTACACCTATCCAACAGCTCGTTAAGGCAAATCAGCAAAACAACATGGCAGCAACTCGATGCATTTCGGCATGCACACATGGTAAAGACGATCTGCTGTAGTTCAAACGAGCATCAGAATGGGGAAGATGTGATTTTAGTGACTTTGAACATGGAATGTTTGTTGGAAAAGATCCAGTCAACAGCAGTTCTGTGGGCACAAATGCCTTGTTGATGCCAGAGGTCAGAGAATAGCCAGACTGGTTCCAGCTGATAGAAAGGCAACAATAACTCAAGTAACCACTCGTTACAACCGAGGTATCCAGAAGAGCGTCTCTGAATATACAACACATCAAACCTTGAGGCGGATGGGCTACAGCAGCAGAAGACCACACTGGGTGCCACTCCTGTCAGCTAAGAACAGGAAACTGAGGGTACAATTCGCACAGGCTCACCAAAATTGGAAAATAGAAGATTGGGGGAAAAAAAAAAAAAAAAAAAAAACACAGCCTGGACTTCTGCTGTGACATTAGAATGGTAGGGTCAGAATTTGGCGTCAACGACACAGCCTACCAGAGTATTGTTGCTGGCTGACCATGTCCATCTCTTTATGAACACAGTGTACCCATCTTTTGATGGCTACTTCCAGCAGGCTAACATGCCATGTCATAAAGCACGAATCACATCAGACTGGTTTCTTGAACATGACAATGAGTTCACTGTACTCAAATGGCCCCCACAGTCACCAGACTCAATCCAATAGAGCACCTTTGGGATGTGGGGAACGGGAGAGTCGCACCATGGATGTGCAGACAGGCAAATCTGCCGCAACTGCTTGATACTATCATGTCAATATGGACCAAAATCTCAGGAATATTTCCAGTACCTTGTTATATCTATGCCACAAAGAATTAAAGCAGTTCTGAAGGCAAAGGGGGTCCAACCCAGTACTAGTATGGTGTACCTAATAAAGTGGCCAGTGAGTTTATTCAGCAGAAAAAGATGGTAAATTGTTCGTATGAACACAAAATTCAATCTACATGCTATAACAGTCTTAATTGTAGTGAAAACATCAACAAGGGTTGATGTTGGCTGTCATGTCCAATTAAAAAAGGAGAGAGAAAAAACAAAACAAAAAAACACACCAGACGAAAATTTGTTTGTTACTATTCTGAAAATGAACAGTAGAAAGTTCTCTCTTTCTTTCTTATTATTTGACAAAACAAAAAGTGAATACACTTAATTCATCAAGGATATACACAAAGTTAAAAAAAAAAAAAAAAAAAAAAACTTATTTCCATTATAGTCCTTGACACAACTAAAGTGGACTCACTCTGTCTAAACAAATGCAAGTGAGTGAATAACAGTCACGTTATCCTCAAACTGTGTGATGTCATGTATAGGCTTGAGTGCAGCAAGTACTAATTACCTCCAGACTGGTGGTGGATAGGAAGCCCGTAACCGTGGTTCCCGGTAAGGGGTGGGGTTGCAGTAACTGATGGTTTCACATTTCTGAGGCATTAGGCTCCTCCCTTCAGTGTGAGCGACGTCTCAAAACAGAAGAGCTCAGGTCTCTGACCTCACTGCAAAACAAAATAGATGGACAAAATTGAGAACAGCTTGTCTTTCCAGCCCTGAATACACAGACTATATAAGGACAATTTTGAAACATAAGACCCTTTAAAAGTATACACTTTTTTAATTATTTTTTTTAAAAAATTTTTAGAATAGTCAAAATTCATTGCAGATATAGTTTTTATTAGTTTGGCACTTTTATAAGTAGTTAAATTGTCCATCAGAAGAGCTGAATCTCTTCCTGACTCACTGTTAGCCACTGAAAGACTAACGTTTAGCTCTTCTCTTTCTGTGGTCTCACCTACATCTCTTTCTAGTTCATATTTCTCTTGAATCTTGCAGTACTGTGTTTTTTTATGACTAGGGCAAATCAACCATTGTGAATTAACAATTTAATCTGCATTATGACATTTTCTAAACGCAGTTTTATACTCTTGAACTGATCCTAAGCTTAGAGATTTTAGTACCAGATGGAGCTGTACAATTTACAAACAGCCACACTCTTTCAATCTTTACACATACTAATTTAATGCAAAAAAATCATTAATAAAAGTTAATGATTTCAAATGTTTAAGTGAATTACAAGAGTGTTCATAGCGAGTTGTGTTTACATCACGCCATGGAATAAAAGCAATGATACAAGTACATCTCACTAGGGATGCTCATTTCGGTAAATTTTTTAAAAATCAACCCACAATCACCTCTTATTAAACGAATATTAACCCTTAATAGGTCAGATTAATAATAAATTATTATTTTACTTGATAAAAATTGACGTGTCTATGTAGTGTCTGACACATTAATTATTGCATTTTAAAATACTGAATTATTGCATTTTAAAATACTTAACAGAACATCTTCACGCACCTGCAGTGTTTCCAACAGCACACAAAAAAAGAATAAACTAAATAAAAAGGATAAAATAAACAGGCCCGCCCTAGATATTTTGCACTTATATGACAAATTTGGAATACAAAACTAAAACACTGACTGAATCTTTAAGAACCAACATGGCTCTTAACATGACTGTTTTTCCCCATCATGTTTATTTTTTTTTTCTGTCAAACAAAAATAGCTGGCTACCACAAATCGATTACTCCACGGAAAATATGCATTTGATTAATTCTCTGCTGGTATTCTTATATCATAAATCTCTGTCAACACTTTTAATTGAAGTCATTATTTTGAAGATTGTTTTAAGCGTCTGGTTTTTACCTTAGAGCTTGTGTGCTTTCATTTCCTCTCTCACTCGCGATTCATGTGCGCACACTGTGTGTCATGAAAGACAATGACAACGATATGTTGACTCTTTGTAAAGTATAGGCTTCTATAGCATACAACATTTTTGTTGTTTACATATGATATTGCATTAATTTGCATACATGTTTTATAAGCTACAAAATGAAAGCCTCAGTTTGGTGTCATTATGCAAATATCAAGAAAATCTTTGGATTTGTTTGATTTGTAAATTCGACTATGTAGGCTAGGGCTGTGCCGATAAACGATATTATATCAAATTGCAATAAAATGTATGTTAATAACAATGTTAAGCTCTGGAATTTATCGACCAAAAATATGTTTTGCCATTTGATGGACCCTCTATTTCTGTGGCTTCAGTTATTGTTGGAAAACTCTTTTAAATCTGGAAGCATTAATGATTTGTTACTGTGAGTCGGTTACTATGAGTATGAGTATCTGACCACTTACAGCACATGACCAAAAACACACAAATTCAATTTGTCAATTCAAAACACGATTCAAAAAGATACAAATCCAATTCACCAATTCAAA
>CAIGQQ010036011.1:1420514-1487809 GCA_903798035.1 Danio albolineatus
AATCCAATTCGTCAATTCAAAACACGATTTAAATACACAAATCCAATGTCAATTCAAAACACGATTTAAATACACAAATCCAATTCGTTAATTCAAAACACAACACACAAATCCAATTCGCCATTTCAAAACTAGATTCAAAAAGATACAAATCCAATTTGTCAATTCAAAACACGATTTAACACAACACAAATCCAATTAGTCAATTCAAAACACGATTCAAAAAGATACATATTCACCAATTCAAAACGATTCAAAAACACACAAATCCATTTCGTCAATTCAAAAGACGATTTAAAAACACAAATCCATTTCGCCAATTCAAAACACGATTCAAAAAAACAATTCCATTGCTTTAATTTAAAACACGATTAAAAAAAACACACAAATCCAATTCGTCAATTCAAAACACGATTCAAAATCACAAATCCAATTCGTCAATTCAAAACAACTCAAACAAAAATCCAATTTATTTGGTGAAAATATTAATGATTTTTACATGTGAATTCACAAATTGTGTGTTGTATTTATGAATTGTGCTTTGGATTTACTAATGGGATTTTGTAATTGTGAATTGTGCTATGCATGTATGAATTTTATTTCATAACTATTATTTTTGAGAATGATCTGGCTCCATATCTACACTCTACCTAATGTGGAACAAAAACACAATTTACAGTCCACAATTGTGTAATCTATACATTCTGTAGCAACATGAGCATATTTTAGTGGTAATTCTAACCATGTGCAATGGCTACAAATGCTATGCCTCAAACAGAACATGAAACTGTACATTCCAATGAGATGGAGTGGTTATGGCTGTGATGCATTATGGGGTCTTATGTCAATTACAGAGTATTTTATGTCAAAATGAATTAAGTTGCGGTCGGAGAAGGCCCAAAGTTTTTGTCTTCCACCACTTACTGAGGTTTGGTGAACTCTGACCTGCAAATTTGCACAAGCATCAATTCATCGCACAATTAACTCTTGGCTCAAACTCAAATCTGCATGGCTTGTAGAGTGTGAAGGGTATAAAGTAATTGCCCATTTTCAAAAGCCTAAATAGATACAGTATGCAGCAGCCACATGCAAGGGTGCAATTCTAAGATAACTAGGCTATTTCATATATATAGAGAGAGAGACACAGAAACCTAGAATTGAAACAGGGAACAAAGACAATGACGTGAACAAGCCTTAATATCCTGAATTGGTAAACTGGGTCACTGCACCATCTTATTAAGAATTACTTCAGATTTAATGCACAATAATTTAAGGTGATATTAATAAACTACAGACCCAAAAAGGAGCAGGAGAGAGCCTGAAATCAGAATCAGAATCAGAAAGAGCTTTATTGCCAGGTGTGTTCACACATACGAGGAATTTGTTTTCGTGACAGAGCTTCTACAGTGCAACAGGATTACAGAGACAGGGCAAAAAACAGATAATAAATATTCAAAAAAATAGAAGTAAGTGTTAAATGCAAATATACAAATGGACAAATGTATGTACAGGCGTATTACTATATACAACATTATATGTGCAGCTGTTATGTGCAAATTGGCATGTAAAGTGTGTTGTTAAATAAGTGTATGTGTGTGTAAAAAGTGTATTTGTTATGTGCAAATTGGCATATAAAGTGTGTTGTTAAATAAGTGTATGTGTGTGTGAAAAAGTGTATAGCAAGTAGTGATGTTGGTTCCACGATTGTTATCATCAAGTGTTCATGAGATGGATTGCCTGTGGGAAGAAACTGTTTCTGTGTCAGGCTGTTCTGGTGCGCAGTGCTCTGTAGCGTCGACCAGAAGGTAACAGTTCAAAGAGGCAGTGTGCTGGGTGTGAGGGGTCCAGAGTGATTTTGGCAGCCCTTCTGCTCGCTCTGGATAAGTACAGTTCTTGGAGAGTAGGGAGGGTTGTACCAATGATTCGTTCAGCAGTCTGAACTATTCGACGTAGTCTTCAAATGGTCAGATTTGGTAGCTGAGCTAAACCAGACAGTTATTGAAGTGCATAGAAATAGAATGCAATGTAACATTTTGAACTACAGCTCTAACAATTTAGTTGGACCTAATCTGGAAAAAAAATAAAATAGAGTAGCATTGATATGAACTAAAGCTGAATAAAACAAATGGCACTAGATCTCTCAGGCCAATTCTATCTCCAGGGCTAGAAAAGCAGCCAATCAGTTTGTTTTCAAAGAGATACTTCAGTCATGAAGAGCAGATAAGGAAAAAAAAAAAAAAAAAAAAAAAAAAAAAAGCTTTTCGAACAGTATCACCAATGTTCCATTTGTAGGTCCTCAACGAAAGTCTGAGTAATAAAATGAACACTAGCTGAGCTCACCAGTAAGAACAAGATTACATGGTCTCAACGGAGAGACCAAAACAAAGCACAGATAACTTCATTTCCTCTTTCAGTCCATGCATTCTGAACACTAGCATGTTCATGCAGCAGCTAAGATACAACAAGAAGTATGGAAATGTCAAAAAATGACATATTTGCAACATTTTTCTCAAATCAGTTACTGCAATCTTTTTTTTCAGCTATGCATCCATTTAAAATGTACTCGCATCCATCAAAAACATTCATGGCATTGTGAATTGCTCCACTACGACATTTGCACAGTATTCCATTACAGAGGATAGCATGTACACAGTCTTCAGAGAAGCACGTGCTTTTGAGTCTGACTGACACCCTCCAGAACTTCACCTAAGTAAGCTGCGATTGGCTGGGACAGGAGGGCTCTGCTTACAAGCACGTGTGTGCTGCTGAAGGAAATAAACGCCCGTCTGATTACGAGCCAATGGGATATTCAAGATCCCAAAATGCCTATAAATGGCAAAAGATAATTAATACTTTTAAACCATTGCCGAAGGACAGGATTAAAGTGGAGAATCTTACGGTGCAATCTGCCATACATAACAAAAGACAAAAAAAAAACATAACTGGACAGTGCGCATACAACAAGTTTTAATGTCATGAGAACTCCTCATATCGCACTTTCTTTACCTGAAGTTGCTCCAGCTTTTCCCAAAAACAATGGCACTCATTCAAGAGGAGAGGTGGGGCGGCTGCTGAGCTTACACAATGCCATTTCCAGACCTTCTAAAAGAGACCAGCTGCTACAATGGCTTCCATAGATCCTTCCAGATCTCAGATGCTGTAAAAGCCTAAGAATGTAAATCAAAGAAGCACACATCTCTCACGGTGCAAAGCCAAACTGCTTTTACAATCAGAAGACTCTTTGAGTTGGTCAAAAATGTCTTGGAGGATTTATGCTAAAACCAAAAGAAACACTGTAAACTGTACATGGTATACGTCCCAACTTTTAAAAATGTTACACATTACAATTTATGTAAAAGTATTAAAAAAACAGATTGCATATCAAGCACAAATGCTGCACTTCTGTCACTTCTGCCCTCATTCGATGCCTAAGCAAGAAATTTAATCACATTTTTTTAAACTTTAAAATTAGATTCGTATGGAATGTCACTACTTGTTAAGCCTGCATCAATGCATGCAGTGTAAGCTGCACGATTAATTAATAAAAGATCTTGATCTCAACAACCACGCAACATAAATTACAAATGATGGTAATTTTCATGTTTATTAATCCTTTGAATTGCTGCACTCAAATGTGAAAACTCAAATCAAGAGATCCGAGTTAATTATGAAGCTATAAACAGTCAAACACAGAAGTAGCGGGATAGCAGTTTATATAAAATCACTGATGTTTATGGTAAAGATTAAAATCACGTCATATGCATATAATGACCCTCAAAATGAAATTTGTAGACAACTACCAGCCATCAAAAATATGACGCTGAATAATTCAAAAATGACACATCTAGCAATAAAACAAAGTTTTTTGAGTGAATACCTGAATCATTTATTGAAAAATAAAACTAAAAATAAATATGAATTGTACAAATTATAATGATAACATTTAGTGTTATCAACAGTAGTAGTAGCAGTGAATTTTTCGCAGTACTGAATGTTTTACAATTTATTTTTATTCAGCTGTTTTTTTCATTGAGTTCAGTTTGCTAAAACCAAGTGTCTTGCAGTACTGTTTATGTAATAAATGGAAAGCAAATTACATTTGTCTCCCCTTTATGGCTGATCCGAAAAATGGTCCCAAACTGTGAGATTTGAGATCTGTTACACCATTTGTTTATACCTTTTATAAGTCAACCAATTTAACTGAAGTTACTACTTCCAATGATGAAATTATGTTGTAAAATTAAGCCCACTAGAGTTTCTTACAGGAGACTAAGGTTCACTTCCCTCCCAGTTTTTCAGTACAACTTCCCTTCTTCAGAAACATTTAAGTAATGTGGTTTTCAGTTTCAAATCCAACAAAGGGAGTCAAAGCATTTTCAATGCACTTGGCATTTGGACAGACAGAATCGGCTTTTATATTTGATTTGGTCCTCTGTCAAATCAAAGTGCTTGTGAGTTTTCTTTCCCATAACTGAGAGGTAGATGGGTTGTGGAGCTATTGTGCAATACGTTGCCTTCTCGAGTTGCCTTCCTGCACGCTCTTGAGTCAAAAACAAGCTGGAGATTATCTTTGCCCTCTTTGTCCATTGACTTATGATCGCTGACACAAATGCATGTTTGCTGATGTTTAGTATTCAACAAACTGTTTAGTTAGGCTGGGCCATAAAATCGGTATCAGTATTTATTGACTGAACACCATTGTCAATAACGGAAAAAAAAAAAATAATAATAATAATAATAATAATAATAATAATAAGTTCTGTATGAAGTTTCAGTGTGAAGGCTATAGTCTGCTGACTGTGCGTCTTGGGAGGAATGCCAATAAGCTTATCATTTCCAACAGAGGCTCGCAACTTTCAGAATCAGAACAACAACAACGCATGCAGCAGAGATTGTAAATAAAAAAAGGATGCAAGGATGTAACCAGGGTGGCTTTTTGGTTTCTTTTCTTGTGCACCCTAGCACCCGATCTGAAAAAGTTTAGCATAGGGGGTAATGTTGTCATTCAACTTCACAACTTGTAATGTTGCAATATGTATTTGAATAATGTTGGCTGGTTCCTTCACTTGAAAGCTCAGATTTGTTTATCATAGTTTGTGTTGTTTACAGAGTTTGAGGTTTATTGTATCATTATTACTGACACCTTACAGATGTTGATTCGTCTTTCGAATGAGACGTTAAAGCGAGGTCCTGACTCTCTGTAGTCATTAAAAATCCCAGGATGTTCTTCAAAAAAAAAAAAAAAAAAAAAAAAAAAGTAGAGGTTTAACCCCGGCATCCTGGCCAGATCTGCCCATTGGCCTCTGTCCATCATGACCTCCTAACTATCCCCATATTATAATTGGCTTAATCACTCTGTCTCCTCTCCACCAATCAGCTGGTGTGTGGTGTGCGGTCTGGCGCAATATGGTGGCTGTTGTGTCATCCAGGTGGATGCTGCACACTGGTGGTGGATGAGGAGATCCCCCCATTGTGTAAAGCGCTTTGAGTGTCTAGAAAAGCATTATATAAAATGTAAGGAATTATTATTATTATTAATTTTTATTATTATTATTATTATTATTATTATTATTATTATTATTATTATTGATACACCTTTACCATTACACATACTTTGTAAATTAATAAACACATTTATTCATCAAGTTTAAGAGTCTCTTTAACACTTACGTTTATTTTATCATAAAAAGATCATATATTTGGTTTAATAATATATGTTTTTTACTATTAAAACTATTTGCTGTAGTAATGTTGGTATATTAAAAAGTGGTTAAATTTAAAAAAAAATCCTAATATTCATAAATGTATTGTTAAATATCCAATAATTATCAATATCGAATGATATGAAACATGTTATAGTGATATAGTTTTATATTTTCCCAATATCGTCCAACCCTATTAGGTAAAAACTAAATCTAAATTTGTGCAAAAGTGTAACTACTCAGAACTAAAATGGTTAAGTCCATCGAAAACAAGCAAGATAAACCTTATTAATAGTAGCAATTTATGTATAACTCTGCATTTAAAGCAACAGTGACAATGTTAAATGTTTAATACTGCAAATGTTCATTTACACCACTGTTTAGGTATATTAAACTTTTTTTTCCCATCAATCAAACAAAGACGAACTTTAACAAGAGTAAATCAAAACCTTAAGATACTGAATATATAAATGCGTAATTTCACCATATGTGTACTTATGTATCTATTCTGTGTTTGCGTAAGATATCAGAAGGTTTTATCTTACGGTCCAAGAACCAACCAGTCTTAACCACTGATTGAAGCCCTTCAAAAGAAGTCAATAGCGGTTCGGCAAACTAACAGCAAGAACAAATCAATCCGCCTCAAAGTCCCTAATGAAGACACCTCTGATTACCCAACAGCCCTGGCTCTGAATTCCACAGCTCTATATAAGTTCACACATGCTGTGTAATTGCTTCTGTGGCACTTTGAGTGACCGTCCACGATAAGGATGGTGCACGTGTCCGGTTGCCAAATACTACGCTGACACCACACTAGGAATAGTTAGGTCAGGTCAACAAGCATATCAAGAGCCCAACCCAACGCAAGCAGCCAGGACAAGCAGCGCGAAAACACAGCCCCAACATGAATGAGGTGTGAGACAAAACCTGGCCTTTGAACACTCTTTTCCACCTGAAACCTGATATGAACACACCTTGTGTAGTCGGCTTTCCAAGACAACCTTGTTGTTGCCATTATAACTGCTATCTGTCTTCTGTCTCACTCTCCTATTAAATCACCCAGTGTCATAAACGTCTGTAATGAGCAGACATGTGAACACGGCCGTATGATCTCATTAAGAAGGTGGTTGCCAGCTACACTAATGTTCTTAGTTGGAAACGACAGACCATCTGCGGAATGCAAGTTTAGCATGCACAAAAAGTGAGCTTGTGGGTGGTTGAGAAGTTAAAAATATTTTTTTTAAGTACAAATAAAATATGGGTCGAATAAGGTTTAAAAAAGTTTTTTTTTTTATACACCAAATGAATATTTAAATATAAGTATATATAAAAGGTAAAATACCACATACAGACAAATATACACACATAACATAAAAGAATAAAAAAAACAAAAAAATAAATAAATAGATAAATAAATAATACAGAGAAAAAAAAAGAAGAGAAAAAAAAAGGAAAAGGGAAATTAAAAAAGGAAATAAAAAGGCAATTAAGATCTAGGTGTCTCCTTAAAGAACTTTAGAAAAGGACTCTAGACTTTATGGAACTGTTCTGGCTTTTGTTTTATTGCGAACCGAATCTTTTCCATTCTAAGAGCATGTAGGAAATCAAAAACCCATTGCCGACAAGAAGGGGGAGCTACTGACTTCCAATTTATTAAAATAAGTTGTCTAGCCAGTAAGGTTGCAAAGGCTACACTATCGGCCTGTAATTAATTGAATTCAACATATTCTGGCAGGATTCTAGGTTTATAAAAGTTCTTTTTAAAGAATTCTTACGTTACCAATGGATGCATTCATTTGATCAAAATACTGTAAACGGTAACACTTATAAAAAAAGTTAGTGCTGCACGATTGATGATAATTTTCATGTGCATTTTGGCATTAAATTCAGCTTTGTGATCAGCAGTAAATCTCCAGCACTTGCTTTTAGATGGAGCAGTTTACCACACAGAGCAATAGTTTACTGACAAGGTTCACCAAAAATCATTAATGATTTAATCTGCACAATCCTGAAATCAAAGATAATCATTCTGCAATTTGACCTTTGTTCATCTTGCTTCTCAGTGAACTATAGCCAAGCCACACTAACAGATTTGCTTAAAAGCTCATATTTTCCTCTCCGTTTCGGCCTTCCATCCACACAGAGATGGCATTTATTTAAGATTAAAGGTGCAGTAGGTGATCATCTTCAGAAACGTTTTTTTGTTGTGCTGGTTGAAAGTCTCTGCACATTCCAATAGTACTGATTACAGTAAATGATCTAATTATATTTATATGTTTTTTAACATTCTGGGTAAAGCATAAGACTGAAAAATGTTCATCTAACTAAAATTTGTCAAGCCGATAACTCCCATAATTCCTATAAGTAGTCCAAACTGTCTGTCAACAAATGTAGATTTGTACATCTGCGCACCTGTTCACACAGACAGATCTGCCGTTTGCCCTTGCACACTTGTTCATGTGCGTTCACGTGCATATGAGAAAGCGACTGGTAAAAACAAATGCTGAATAAAGACTTTCAAATCCTGAATCAATATTGGAGTTACTTTTGCATGCTGGAGGAAGTATGACACCATGCCTGAAGTATTTCTTTTAGACAGGTAATGTTATGTTTTAAAACTATTTTAGTCACGCAAAGCTGACGTTGATTTAGTTGTTTTACAACTTTAGTTGTTCAGCCACTGAAATCTTCCAGCAAAAGATTGACAGTGACACTGGAGCGTTTTAAAGTTGCAATTCATCAGTGGATCATTAATATTTCAGTTTATAGACACACCAGCTGATCGGCGTGACTTTGAATAGCCCCAGTGTCCCTGTATCTGTGGTTCGGTATCAATTCGGTATAATACAGTGTCCCTGTATCACTCAGTAAACAGCAGTGAGTTGTGAACTAATGACCTTCAAGGTCAATCACAGTCATTTCTGTGCAAATCAGCACGGTTTAAGAACAGGCTCAACAGCGCTTAAATGTTCACGGGAAATGGATACTTTTAAAATTTCAGTACCGTATGGTATCGATTTCCAGTATCGTGACAACCCTACTTTTACCAAAAGAGCGGCCTCTGGCCATTTGAGGTTTGTTATGTTTCACTTTCAAGATGTGAATTAAAAAAAAATTATAAAATACAAAAAAATTACATTTTTTGCTGAATCGTGTCATCAATTTAGTTTTGATTAATCATGCCACTTTAATAAATGTAATTAATTAAAATAAATAAATAAATACAACCGTTTTCTAGTTACTAATAGAACTTTGGCAACTAACCAAGACTAAAAAAAGCTAGGTCAGCTGGATTACTTCGTTATTATGTGGAATATGACTTAATTATTCAGTCCATTAGTCATTCAGGCAAGCCAGCATCTAGCTGGATTCCAAAGTATGTAGCTTATTACATCCCCACTGTGCATTTCTGGTCACAAACGTAAAACATCATGTCAAACAAAAACAAAAAGCCTTGGTAAAAGGTATTTTGCTTGCATGCATGCATTAAGGCTGCATTATTAACTGTGGAAAACAAAGGCCCTGGATTCATGTGCTGCTCGAATAATGCAGATTGTGTCAGCCACGGCGCTAAATTTTGCCACACAAATACTTCAAAGCATTTCAAGCTTAATGAAAAGCACACTAAACCTTACTTTGAAAAGGGGCAAAGCGATTCCAACCACATACTATGGCGGAGACCTGCCCACGTTCAAGACAAAACCTTGTCCCAACCTGCTGGGTATTTCATCCCTGCGAGTATTAAAGCTTTCAGTGGTTTGCAGAGCGAGGTAAGAAACACCTTTTTGCTTCGAACTTCCCTTCAGCCTGTCACATGACTCTCAGTTGAGTGACCAAACAGGTTTTCTTTATGCCATGTAAGCAGTCCAGTTGTCAGACCTCCATTGCATGAGCCGTAGGGTTCATAGTGTTCAAACAGGTGGTCAGGCTTACATTTATATTTTAGTTGTGAAAGTGTTCACTTTACTTGGTTCATCCATAAAAGGCAGACCAAAATGCTACAATTCTGCACGTTTCAACATGACACCGGTTGCTTAAAACCAATACTCATGCTTGCCAAATAAACTTGAAACGCCTGCCAAATAAATCAACCTCTTGATTGGCCTGATAATGGGAATTGTTTAAACTACTCATTAGATGTGGTATAGGACTACGCACTAGATTTCAGAGGCATAACTAAAATAACTTGTCGCAACAATAAAAACCTAATTTGCATGTCATCGGTATATAATTATGGTGTGCCTCTGTATCACACAAACCCATTCAACACTCATTTACTGGTCACGCTGGTGTTGGACTTTACGGGTTGCTTTTAAACGCATGAAATTCTCATACTCACAAGATAAGATATCTGGCTCTAATAATAATGATCTAAAAAAACAACAACAACAAAAAAAACAGCCAAATCTAAGTCACCCGTGTTTAACCAAATAACAAAAGGACAACAACAAAAAAATTCTGACCACAAAAGCAACATCTTCCGAAAGGACATTTATCACGCCTGTAATGGGATGTACAGCCTGGTTTTGACATGTCGCATAACAGCTGACCAGCAGAAGATAAAAGCCACTCTTTGCACTCTTGATCCACAATTACCAAAACTGTAGGGCTTCAAAAACTCTTTCCACCTCCCCCCATTATGGAAAAACAAGGCTAGCAGATCAGCCCACTGTAGGGAACAACTGACCTGTTAAAAACAAGTCAGGCCCCGGATCAAAATTTGGCTGAGTTTGTCACCAGGGAAAAACTTTTCAACAAAGAGATCAATTACACACACGAAAAAAAACCTGACAGACATTTTTTGTATTATCAGTCAAGACCATGTTTGTAAAGGTCAGATAACTAATAAGCAAAACTAACTTCTTTGTATTGTCAATACAATATGTTGGGTTCTGAAAGAAAAACCCATTAATTTTCTCTCTATAGGGAAATTGATTTAGTTTTTTAAACAAAATTTGATAAACCTTTAAAGCCTGAGCTGTTGCAAGTTCTAAAATCATTATTCAGTCATGCATGATCCTGTCAAACCCATTTTTTTAAAATAAAAAATATATTAATAAAACAGCAGAATTTGTGCAGAACACTGCATTATCCACAATATTTTTCCAGAAATTGTACTAGTTCGAAGTCCTTAAGCAATAGTAATCAAAATATATATCTAGCTCTACTCACTCCAGTGAAACGCCCCAAATTACACACAAAGGCCCAATCCCAATTCTATTTTTGTATTTTCTTACCCCTTGGTTTCCAGTGTGGTCTTGAAAAATCTCTGTTTCAAGGGCTATCTAGCCCTTCCTCTTAGCCCTACTCCACAGGTCTCAAACTCAATTCTTGGAGGGCTGCAGCTCTGCACAGTTTTGCTCCAATCCTAATCAAGCTGTGTTGGAGCACAGCTGATTCAACTAATCAAGGTGTTCAAGACTACAAGAGACTACAGGTGTGTCCCCATTCGCATTTTTATGCACTATTCTATGCCATTTAGTAGTATAAATAGTGTAAGTAGTGTGTTCACACTGAAAACTCTAAAAAAACATATTTAATTGGACACTTCACGCAATCAATAGTCGCAGCTTTGCTCACGTAGAGGAAGGGGTGGAGATTTTGGGCGTACATGTTGTAAAAGCAAAATTCTCCTACGAGAGTGATTATGACTCCTCCTGATAGTGAATGAGGTTATACTCATGGCAGTTATTATTTGGTAGTTTGGTCATTTATTCAGCTAATTTGGCAACCGCCAAACGTCATCAGGGAAACGGTTTGAAATTCTTGTTAGTCAAAAAAACCCATTAGTGTTCCGTTTGGGACGACACCACATACATCGAGTGTGTAAGTGCATAAGTACATAGTGCCTAAGTGTATAGTGTGCCACTTATTAAGCAGGTGTGAGTTGGAGGTGGTTGGAGCTAAACTATGCAGAGCTGTGGCCCTCCAGGAATTGAGTTTGAGACGACTGCCCTACGCATTCAAGCTAAAGAGAATTGGGACACCCCTACCCCTTTACATGAACGCGCAAAACAGGGGGTAGGGGTAAGGGGAAGGGCTAAGGGGTGGAATTAGGATTGGGCCAAAGTCGATCTCACTTCCTTCTCTCTTCAAAACTTCAAATGTGTTTCTTTACTGTATGTGCATATTTTAAAACAAATTTGAAATAGTTTTTCAATAGAAACGTTTCATATTTCTCTAAAATTTATTATCTCGACTGTGTCATTCACAATGCTTCATGGGACCATAATGGAACTTTCCACTTTAAATCTATGAAGTAGGGCTGAACAATATATTGTTTAAGAATCAATATCGCAATGTACGCATCTGCGATAGTAAATGATCTAATCCTGTGATTGTGACTAAATATTAAAAAGATATTATTTTATAATATTGTATAACATGATTTATACAATGATGACCAGGGTATTTTACGCTTGATTGTTACATTGTTGTATTTGAATACTCTTAGACTCAAAAGAAAAAAATGCTCTGTCGTATAATTGTACTTTATTATATTTTATGCCGACACACTTCATAAAGACTTGATCTAAATAATTCAAAATCTTTTCAAATAGAGCTATTCAATTATATTCATAGCATAATATATAATCTCAGCAAAACAAAATTTCATATACTAATACTATAAACATCATACTATAAAGCAAGGCTGCACGTTATTAGAAAAATCTGGCCTTGCGATACTTTGTTTTGCTGCGGTATATATTGCGATATGAATACAATTTCACCAGATAGCTTGAATAGCACCATTTGTGAATTTTTTTTTAAAAATTTTTGATTGGTTGGGTTGATTTTGTAAGGGTGTAAATCATGTGTATAAAAATAATTGCAAAAATAATTACAATAGAGCAAAGAAAAAGTAAAATAAACACTGCTTTATGGTTTTCCAGAGAGTCAAACAGTATCCAGATACAGAAATGTAATAATATAAAGTAAAATAAAACTGTCTAATCTTCATTGTATTAATAAATCAGTACATTTTCTCTTTAGTAAAGTTACAAAATGTTTTACAATATTGTGCCTGAAATGCTTTTAAAACATGCAAATGATAAAGTTTCACTTGATTATGGTTATATGTTGCAATGACTTCACAAATGTCAAGCATCTCAATTGTTGATTGACTATAATACCAACTTAACATTGCATATCTTGCGATGTGACTATTGCAGACACGCACATTACGATATCTATGCTGAAACAATATATTGTGCAGCCCTATTTATAAAGTATGATATTTGTCCTTCAACAATTTTCATATACTATTTTGTGTAAAATCAAATGTTGGAATTCTTGTTGGTTTGGTTTATGGCTTAGCCTATAATACTTGTGGGAAAATTACTTCTGGGAGTGCTATTAAAATAAATATGAATGTACGTTCATGTACGTGACGTACAAACTAGTCACCCTGACGTACAAACTAGTCACCTAATCTATCTGGCCAAATTGATTCAATCATTTTTGTAAATGAATTGTTCAAACCAACACCTTACACAGGGGCAAAGTTCAAACGTCCAATCAAGTTAAACATTAAATGTTATTTGATGCTTCACCTCTAACAAACATGTTGCTTTCTCAGGTCAACTAATGCGCATGAACACTGAGTATTTGGATTAAATGACAAGGTAGATGTGTCAGAAACATCTCTACTGAAGTGATAGAATCATATCTTCATAATCAGCATGTTGCTGTAGGCATATCCTAATAATAGGGCTTATACTAAGTCTAAATCAGTATGCTTGGCCAAATTTTAATTTGAATGTTGTCTGAAAGACTTCCTAGAGACATAAAAAGATTGAGGTAAAGTTGGTTTATACTCTCATATTCATTCAGTGACAACTTGTGACACGCTCCCTATATGGTTTACCATGGTACTTTGAATAATCAGTCTGAAATCACATGCAAGTATGACTTCAAAACAACATTAGCACTATTAAATTGACTGTAAAGAATGTTTACTTTGCTAGCTAATATGATTTCCCCATTTAGAACTAGCAAATAATGTTTTTTGTGAACTTGTATTAGGTTAAAGAGCAAATATGAAAATATAAAACCAACTTTATCCCATTGGCAGAAAGTATGAAGTATCAAATATGACCGAATGAAAACAAACTTTTCACCTAGGACCAAGAACTCTGTATATCAGAGGTTTGAGGTTTGCAAAGTGTAAGACAAAATGTGTTAAATGAGTAAAAACAAATGTAAAATCTAAACTTATATGAAGAGAACTCAAACTAGGAACAGGCCACTGCACCAAAAAGTCTAGAAGTTATTTATAAGGAACTAAAACTTAAAAAGAGTTATTTACAATTATTAAAAACTTTTAAAGCTGCACTGAAAAACCCGATATATGTATATGTATATATCGGGTAAAAAAGCAGATAAAAATCGCACAATAATGCATGTGATAATACTGCGTCTATCCTCATTAGCACTTAAGCTAACTGACAGAAACGCCATCACATACATCTGCTCTTTAAACGAGCAGACAAATAGGAGTACTTAATCGATCACATGCTGTTAAATACACATGCATAATCAACCAAACACCAAAATCAAATCATTTAAAGTCTATTAAAGGATGTATGTCCTGTTTCGGTGGTGTTTAAATGCTAGTTCCGCTCTGTATTTGCTGAACCGAGTCAACAGGAAAAAACACAAATTAAACGCTACATTTTCATCACCTCTGATGTTAACGTTAAATAAAGTCAGGTGAGACCACAGATATTTGTATTTGTGACTGACACGGATGAGTAATGAGCCAAACATTAATTATAAGATTCAAAACTGACCTGAGCGAAAATAAAATAAAAGTCCGATTGAAGAGATGACTTCAGTTGCTGAGAGGGAAACTCTTCGTCGACTTGTTCTTCTGTTTGCCCCGGGGTAAATTCAGCTCATCTTGACATGATTTTTAAGTCGTGTGTCCTTCAGGACTCAACGCTTCATGTCTGTATGGTGTGGTTGTGTGTGTGATCAGATCAGGTGAGCGCGCAGCGGGCACTGCCTCATATATCGCGAGCACGCGCATAGACACACGAGCGCGCACCCAGTAGAGACAATAGAGCAGTTTGGGATGGGCAAAATGTGCGTATTAAAATGACATATATTCGAGATACTACTCATGTAACAGATCTCACATTAACCTATTAACACTAATTATATTATACATTTTGTTCTGTCAGAAAATATGAGATTATTCAAATAAGATTTTCAGAGTTTAGATAGGAATATATTTTTGTGTCATTCATTCATTCATTTTCCTTCGGCTTCGTCTCTATTTCAAAGGTTGCCACAGAGGACTGAACTTCCTATATTTTTATCAATTCAGTTTATTTCAGCACTTATTTCATATCAAAAGAAGCCCCAGAAATATTCCACACCATACTATTTGTTGATTATAATTTTATAATATATTTAATCTTTTGTTAAAAAAATAAAATAAAATCTAATAATAATAATAATAATAATTATATATATATGAGCAATATCATACTCATAGCAGTGCGATATGGCTGTGTATCAGCACTGGTGAGAGGTGTGCGCTGGCTCGATGCCACAGGCTGAGTGCATTTGTGCCCCCCACCAGTGATGGTAAAAAGCCATATCGCAATGAGTGTGATTTTGCATTTATACAACAGTTCGACGGCATAATCGTGTGTGTGTGTGTGTGTGTGTGTGTGTGTGTGTGTGTGTGTGTATATATATATATATATATATATATATATATATATATATATATATATATATAGCCTATATATATATATAAAAATCAAACACAGAGTCTAAAAACCCTTCTAAATGAGGAACTACTTTCTTCCGCCATTCAATCATATCTTCAGCTGATGTCAGAACAGCAGAGGCCTATAGTAATTCACCAAACTTTTGCTCACATTTTATAAGCATAAAGCTGAACGCCATGAAATGCCATCAATCTACAGAGATTTCTCAGTATTTCTCTGTTGCAATCGCGATATCACAATAATTATCCCTAAAAAATCCAAAGCAAACACTAGCAGTTTCTGTGGTACAAATACAGCGATATTGAAAATGTCACTTACCTGATATTTATATAGTGATTTGTTCGGCTGTAGTAAGAAAACTTACGTTGAGAAAACACAGTTTTTCTCCCTCTAAGGACTTATTATGCAGTCTCTTTCTTTGGTCTGCTCAGACAGGCTGAAGGCGGCTGTTGCACTGAATCTCCAAAATTATATATATATTTAAATAGCGTCAATATCTTTATAAATAAACTGCATAGTTGCAATCTAAACAACAACATTCTCAACTAAAAAGCATCAAAAGTACATTATGTTGTCCAACAGCTGCCATATTAATGCACAAGGGTAAAGAGGCTATACGAGTAGGGGCGCCTCTGTGGCCACCCCAATATGACTTTGCTGTAATTTAAATATTAATTAAATACAATTTAAATGTAAATGTACAATATTTCCATCAATCAATCAGTAGATTATAGATTGATTGGTGCCACTGACATTCCTAATTCACTGTCACCTTTAATAGACAGGAAAGGCAATTTAATATTTACCTCAAGGTACATCAATCGAAGACGCTGTATTAATAATATTGTGACTCAAAAGGGAATATGGCTATATGGAATTATTAGGGTCTGTATACTGAGTGTGTATGTATATAAGAATGCCTTTTGTATAATTTCTTCATTTGTCTGATTTAATAATTAATGCATTATCCTTCATTAATTTTAGACATGGCATATACTGTATGCGGTACAATAAAAGTATGTGAAAAATAACTGAAAAGTTATTTATATACAGTATATGAAAAGTGTTTTTAATCGAAATATAGACTTTATTTGGTTTGCAAATGCACTTGCTGAATTATTTCAAGGAATAAACAGCAATATTTCAAGATTAATTAATTAAATTAAATTATTTCATTTACCATGAACATAAATATAAAATTACACTGAATTCTTAATTTTTTTGTGTGCCACCCCCAGATTTGGTATGGCCTCTTCTGGCCACCCCTGAGAAAACGTTCTTGGGGTGCCACTGTGTAAGAGTGCTGTTATTTGCAGAACAGAAGCCCCAAGTATATTCTACACTATTGTTCACTAATTCGTGATCATAATTTCATAAATATGTACATATTTATCCCCTGGGTTTGCAAACCAAAAGAGAGACACACACAGACAAAAACAAAACACAATCACAACACAAAGCATTTCTGAAATGTGTGCACATTAGTTATACCGTACAGTGCTGGAGGATTCATGTGTGGGTAGCAACAGGGTTGAAGAACTCCTTGAAGAATCATCAGGTGCTTCGGGCACTCTATAAATAGACCTCTGCATAATTGAGGTCACTTCTATTAGATTTCTGCCAGGGCGTCTCTGACAGACTGTTTCCATGATTAAAAATGTACAACTGCCTTGACATCAGTTTACAATGCTGTTATTTTATTTATATTAGGAGCTGGCAGTAAAAGTGTACAACACAGATCTCCCAGTGGATTGTAATTCAATGCCCGGCGCTCAGTGTTTACATCTGTTGTTGTTTCTTTAATCATTGGATCATTAAGGTGATCTACATTCACACTGTAGTTTAATCCAGCTCTAGTTTCACATTAATCACTCAGCGTTCTTGATTGGCCACTATCACATGTCCCGCTGTTATAATCATCATCAACATTACCATCAGAAATGTTCTAATGTGTCTAATGTATTGAACTTTATGACAACCCAAAACCTTCCCGGATACTAACAGGCCCAACTAAAGCTAACTACCGCACTGGAAAAACAATATATGCATGCAGTTTATCTAAACATTGTACATTGGTAGTATAGAAAACTATCACTGGGTGCTACAGTCAGATTCTACAAGTAAAAAGCCCATTCATTTTCTCTATATTGATACTGATTTTAATAATAACGGATAAACTTTTGAAGACAGATATCTACGCCACATTGATCTTTGTCAACCCCTTTTGCATGAATTCAACTTACTTAAAAAATATTGATGTTAAAAGCAGCCTTCATGCAGTCTCTCTAAGCCAGGGGTGTCCAAACTGGGTTCTAGACGGCAGATGTACTGCAAATTTGAGTTCTAACTTGCCTCAACATACCTGGAAATGTTTCTAGAAAGCCTAGTAAGTGAGTCTGATTGGGGTGGGATCTAAACTTTGCTGGACACCGGCCCTCCAGGACAGAGTTTGGACACCCCTGCTCTAAGCTCTCAAAATATGTAAAACCTTTTTAATAAACATGGATTATATTGTTTCTATAGATATAACCAAAATCTCTACATGAATACACTCTAGAAAACGAGTTAATTTAACCCAATAGTTGAATAAAAAACTTTTGGTGCTTTCTTTGGTTATTTCTAACCTTTATTGGGTTATTTAGTATACTGTAATGTTATATTTCTCATGTTCATAATTCCGTTTTGACATTTGCAATGCTTCATGGGATTTGTAGTTCTTTTCCCTCCTCACTAAAGGGATAGTACTACTTTTAAGGGATAGTACACCTGTAAAAAAAATCTGCTATCATTTACTCACTCCATTTTCATTCATTCATTCATTCATTTTCTTTTCGGCTGAGTCCCTTTATTGATCAGGAGCGGATATGCAGCGGATACCCTTCCAGCTGCAACCCATCACTGGGACACACCCATACACATTCATTCACACACATACACTACGGACATATACTAGTGTACCCAATTCACCTATTGCGCATATCTTTGGAGGAAACTCACGTGAACACGTGGAGAACATGCAAACTCCACACAGAAATGCCAACTGACCCAGCCGAGGCTCAAACTGGCAACCTTCTTGCTGTGAGACGACAGCGTTCCATTTGTACAAAACCTAATTGAGTTTCTTTCTTCTGTTGAACACAAATGAAGATATATTGAAGAATACTAGAAAAAACAGCCATGGAAGTCAATCCATGATAGTTTTTGCTTCTACTATGAATGTTAAAGGTTAACAATTCATTACAATATCTTGTTTTGTGTTTGTTATGAGTAACTGATAAAAGTTTAGAACCACTCAAATGTGAGTAAATTGTGGGAACACTTTCCCTCTTAAGTGGAAATAAAGGTATAAAATCTGTCTCTGGGGCAGTACCTTATTAAAAGGTACATTTTTGTTCCTAACAGCTCCTTAAAAGGTACACATTAGTACCTAAAAAATACAAATGTTTACCTCACAGTAACTTAAAGGTATACAAGTCTACCTTAAGGTTACAAAAGTGTACGCTAAAGGTACTAATGTAAACCTGTATGGTACAAACGTCTAATTTTTCAAAATGTACCACCCCAGTGACAGATTTTGTACCTTTCAAAAGTTCACACTTAGATAATGCTTGACTATTTTAGCAGATTTGGCATGCTGTCGCAGGAGATGCAGATTTGGCATGCTGTGATCGAAGATAGATGAGCCAAGGCTCCCGCCCGGTCAATAAGCATTATGAGGGATACGAGATCAGGTAATTCTCAATAACTTCCCAAGAATAGACCGCCAACTGTGCCAGTGAGTACGAAACAGGTGCTTGTGACTTTAACTTGTGTTATATGTCTTTAGACTGTGGAAGGAAACCGGAGTACCCAGGGAAAACCAACGCGAACACGGGGAGAACATAGAGGGTGTCGACTGGTCTTTGAACCAACGACTTTCTTGCTGTGGGGCATCAGTGCTAGCCATGAAGATGAGGAATGAAGTTTAGGCTGGATATTTATGTTAAATTTGGAATGATCTGACTGGCTAGTTAGTGATGAGTAGGCCCACACGGAATCTGCGCGCGCAGAATTCCGCAGATTTTTAGCCCATCGTTAATTCTGTGGCATAAAATATTTATTTAGTTTTTAAATAATTTCAGTAATAATATTGACTAATAATATTGACTAATATGAAAATATTCATATGATTTATTTACAATACAGTTTGTAAAGTACTCTTTTCTGTCTTTTAGTAGATATTTTATCCAAGAGACTTGCTTTGTTAACCAAATAAAGTGGATCTAATTGGATTTGCATTGTAAACATTAAATAAAAGTTAAAAATGTATTACGTTTTATTTCATGTATTAAGGTTTTAGTTATGATACTCCCAAAATCATTCTGCATAAATCTGCAGATTTTTAACAAAATACTCCACAGAAATAGCAGAAAATGTTCGCAGATTCCGTCTGGCCCTAGTGATTAGTGATAAGGATCAGCTGCAGTCAATCCTATCACGTGCTCCTCTCGAAATTAGTTTGTGAGACTTCACTTATTTCTGAGAGTGTATCACTTTAATACCTCTCTGAAAAGCCTATGAGAAAATGAATGGGAAAAGTACTTTCAGAACAAGTGCTGCAGCAAAAACGGACAGATGCAAATGTACTCCATTGCCACATGGTATTAAAAAGAATTTACTGGAGGTAATAAAGTGGTTGCATAGATGTCAAAGGATCAAACTATAACAGGATCAGCGCTAAAATCTCACTGCAGTGTCTCCACATTTACAGCGCTGAGGGTCACGTCATTGTAGATGCTGAGACCTGTGATCTGGTTGAGCTCGAAGACCCGATGCTTGAATTCCAGAAGGTGTGATTTGTTCACAGCCACTTTATACTCAGTGTCAGTGCATAAGATTTTCATCTGAAATTAAAAACAAATGCAATCAGTCGCAAATGAGCAGAGCGTGCCGTTTTGACCAAACATGGCAGGAGTCAAATGCACAACCTCGCAGAACCGCTTTGTCTCACAATACAGTATTTTTAGTGATCCTATTTCAGGATTTCTTTTTCCGCTGTTCCACTGACATCCAGCTGTCTGATATCTTTAGACATTCTCAAATCTCTTACAAAGGTTAGTTCACCCAAAAATGTAAGTTCTGTTATTAATTTCTCACCCTCATGTCATTCCCTGAGACTTTTGAACATTTTCTGAACAAAACTTAAGATATTTTAGATGAAATCTGAGCACTCCCTCATCCTCCATAGAGAGCAATAGTTCTAAGCAGCCTGATGTCACAAGGAAACGTAACCATTTTACATTTTGTCAGTTTAGTGGCTAATTTGTATACTAAAAATTATTTTATAAATATTAAATATTTTATAAATACAGTGGTCCCTCGTTTATCGTCGGAGTTACGTTCTAAAATTAACTTGCAATAGGCGAATAGTCCACGAAGTAGCCAACTTTATTCTTTACAATTATTATAGGTGGTATAAGGCCGTAAAACCCTTTACTACACACTTTATACACTTTTCACAGACAGGAATGAACATTTTCACACTTTTCTCTATTGTTTAAACGCTCTCAAAGTTCAAACTTTCAAAGAAAAATCCAGTATTATTGAATAGAACCAAAGATCAAAATCTGTTGTCAGGCGCAAACATTCATCACTGTCAGCAAAATGGTTGCGCTGCGCACATGACAGTTGAAAATAGCACACCAGACGCATTCACGTTATTTAAAATGAAATTATTCAGATGGCGCTCTGTGAACAGTATCCAGAGTCGTATCTGGGCACCACAGACTGCCGCCCACTTGCGGCACCGATGTGCGTACCCTGATATAAACCTATCTTTAGAATTCTGAAGTTCTAAAATGCATGCCACTGTGTTGCGCGTCATGGCGTGGCGCAGCCGGTGTGTGACACTGGACAGTAACAACACTCGTTGCATCCATGTTGGAACTCACACTGCTAGCAATCGAAGATATATTTTAATTTGGCAAGCAAAACGCATTCTGTACTGTACAGGAGACATGGAGGAAATCGATTGACAATGATCTATAGCCTATCAGGACGCAGAACACATTAAAAACATGCCTACATACATACGTTTAAACATAAATGCATACATACATGCTCTAAAATATATTCATAAAATAGCAGTTTTCTATATTTTGTCATTCGTGTTTTTCATGTTTTGTCATTCATGTTTTTCACCGCGTCACTTCCAGTGTTTGGTACATTCCCTTTCCGTAAGAATCTGTCATTGTAAATGTGTTTCGGGACTGGTAAAAGTGTTTTGTGTCTTGTTAATTTGTTTTCCAAAAATGTAAACTTGTTTCATCCTTGGTAAAACCGTTTTTCCTCTGTAATTGTGTCTTATGATAGGTAAAAATGTTTTCCAAAATGTAAATTTGTCTCAAGCTTCATGAAAGTGTTTCACACTTTGTAATGTTGTTTTGCACTTCCCGGCCACCGTAGGGAGCTCTCCAATATCATCTAAAACATCTTAATTTGAGTTCTGAAGATGAACAGAGGTCTCAGGGGATTGAAACAACATCAGGGTGAGTGATTAATAACAGAATTCCCCCTTAAACACAATTAAGTTATTTGTTTAATCGGACGAAAACTACTGAAATATGAAATAAATAAATGTTTGGTGTCCTGCTCACCTCAAAAGGCTTTCCTGGGGCAAAAGGGAAGGAGGAAAGCTCTCGTTCTTCTCTGCCCCAGTTGTTTCCAATCATGCTGTTTCGCACAATCACTGGCTTCCCGCCTTCACTGAAGCGAGGGTTTATATGAAATGCAATGTCGTTGCCTCTTCTTAAATTAACCGTGAACCTAATTTGAAGAGAAAACATATGATTAGATGCTTGAAATACAGAGGGTTGACCTAAAGAAGGAGACTGTCACACACGTTTGATGAAGTTTAATTTTTAATTAGTTCAATATGATACACGTCCCCGGTCTTACTATGAACAATGTATTAGTTGGTACTATATGCAAGAAAAATATTAGTATTTAGTTGTATAAACTTTTAATATTTCACCTTAATGTAATAAAACAATGTTTGACTTTACTTTAAAAGAAGGCAAACGTGTTGCATTAACAATATTAAATGAATTGCTTGCAGCTAGCTCTCTTTAATTCTCACATGGTTACCCACTGAAGCTAATCAGGGTCTCGCCTGGTCAGTACCTGGATAGGAGACCACATGGGAAAGCTAGGATGCTGCCGGAAGTGGTGTTAGTGAGGCCAACAGGGGGCGCTCAACCTGTGGTCTGTGTGAGTCCTAACGCCCCAGTATAGTGAAGGGGACTCTATACTGCTCAGTGAGCACAGTCTTTCTGACTGATTTATTTAGTTCATGCATTTGAACAAACTGAATGTTTGAAGGCTAGCCATATGTTAAACAAGTTCATACTTTTGAACTTTTGTATAAATGACTATATGTATGCAATTAACACTTTAAAGCTGATTCGAAGCAATATTGCATTTAAAAAACAATCAATTAAATCATACATGCAAATAATTATCTTTTTCTCTTTTAATTCTCAAGTGATTCTCGATCTTACCTGTTTTACATTTTCAACAGTATGCATAGTTTACAAGTTAAACTGTGCAATCCAAATGGATGACAATTATTATATATAAATATATATATATAGTAGAGGTGATCATACTAATTGCAAACAGTTTTTTCTGTATAAAAGCTAGTGGTTTGAAGGATAGCTGCAAAATGTACTGTATGAGTGAATAATGAAGTAGATTTTGTGGCCTGACTGTGATCATCTTTTAAAATGTCATTAGATTTTCTTGTTCTAGATTTGTTACTCAATCACATTTTTGGCAGTTGTCTTTTTTCTTTGACCCATATACTGGTATGTGTGTTGTTCTTCTTACTGTTTAGCATTAGGCTTGACTTCTCCATTGATGGTGATGAGCATCTTGTTGTAGGCTCCATTTTGTAGAGGGAAATCAAGTGGCACAGTCTAGCAACAACAACAGCAAAAAGATGTTCAATTAAACAAAATTCAAATATAAACTATCCTTTAATAGATTTTGTATGAAAAACAACCTCACATTCATCACAAACTTTTTGAATGTGTAGGTTTTCCCTCATCAGTGTGGAGTATTTCATCAGTGTTTAATCAGTGCGCATCACTCCTTTGCATGACTAAAGTATTTTCTAATGCTAAAAGTACCTGCATAGGCCCTACTAGCAGCAATAATATGTATAACTTTGAGATGGAATGATTCTAAACCACCTTCTACTTCTCTGTGGATTAAAGAGTATCATTTTACATGCCTTTGGAAAAAATTGTACTACGTTTGAAAAAGCGTCAAGATTTATTTGTCAAATACTGGGGCAGCTTTAATTCTTACTTGGGTCTAACAGGACAGAATGCTTAGACATCACTTTTTATGTTTTTTTGTTTAATTTTATTCATTGTTGACTTGTGGCACTATGGTTTGGAGGTTAGGGGCATGTATATGTAGGAAAGTACATTTGGTAATGACGTCAATATGACGTCAGACTGATGTTGTACCCTAATGTCGTGGGACAGTGCATTTTGGGTGGAAATGAAAAATCGCTTTGACGTCAGAAATCAATGTCAGATCGATTGAATTTTAGTCCTTTTCCAATGCAACCTAAAACAACCAAATATCAACGTCTAATGATGTTACAGCTTGAGGTTGTGTGGAAGTCACCACTATAAAGTCTATCAGACGTTGGATTTGGGTTGCCATACCTGACGAATAAATGTTAGTGTTTGACATCAATATGATATTGGCTCAACGTTGAATTTTGGTCACATACCAAGGCAACCTAAAAACAGCCAAACATCAACGTCTAATGATGTTACAGCTTGATGTTGTGTGGACGTTACCACTATTACGTCTATCAGACGTTGGAGTTTGGTTGCCATACCTGACAAATAAATGTTAGTATTTTACATCAATATGACATTGGCTCCACGTTGAATTTTGATCTCTTACCAATGCAACCTGAAAACAACCAAATATCAACATTTAATGATGTTACAGCTTGACGTTGTGTTTGGTTGCCATACCTGACAAATAAATATCAGTATTTGACGTCAATATGACATTGATTCGATGTTGGATTTTGGTCACTTACCAATGCAACCTAAAAACAACCAAATATCAACATCATTTGATGTTGTTATTAGACATCAAAATAACATACATTGAATTGATCACCAGACATAACAACCTAAATCCTACCTAATATTAACGTATGACGTTGTGTGCCTGCTGGGTAGATCTCCTGTACTTTGTTGCATTTTTTACTTAAACAATGCAAAAATAAATAAATAAATGAATAAATAAATAAACAAATAAATAAAAGTACCTGCATAAGTTTAAAAAGTGTTTAGAAGGACTGTATTCATGCAAGTTAAAGCAGCAGATTCGTGTTGTGTGTGCGTTTTGGAGTGTGCATGTGTGTGCCACTATTTGCCTTCATGAAAATATGTAAAAAAGAAATGATTCATTTTGTTGGGGTGCTTTTAGAAAAACTTACTCAAGTTCAATATTAAAAAAACATTGTTTATAATACCCATTGTTTTCACACTGACCATTCATATGCTGTTATTTGATTTCTGTCTTAATCTAACAACATAAACTGGACTTGATGATGTATATGTTTTTATATTTGTATGCTACTAACCGGCTGTTAACCGTGTTGATTGTTATATTGCAAAATGATAAATAAACATAGTTTAGGTTTCTGCTCCTAAGGATTCAGTTGTAAATAATGAACTCATTGATAGTTGTACAAATCCAAGAAGAGTAAGAGATCTCACTAGCACTCTTGGAGCTTGTCCAGGAGCACCATAAGGGCCGGTTTGTGGTGCAGGTCCAGGCCACCCAGGAGCAGTCGGCTGTCCAGGCTGTCCAGGCTGCCCAGGCCATGGCTGGTATGGTTGTCCTGGCCATGCAGGTTGGTTTGGCTGCCCAGGCCAGGTGGGGTTAGCAGGCTGACCGGGCCAGGAGGGGTTGGCTGGTTGGCCGGGCCACACTGGGCCTCCTGCCTGCGGGTTGTTCTGCTGTGGAGCATCAAGGGCATCTGAAAGCTGAAACAGAATACACAGAAATTTTAACATGCTATTTACTGTGTCAAAGTAGATAAATAGAATTAATGAGGAGATAAAATGTACAGTTAGACTTTAGAAAAATGGTCTGTTTACTGAAAAAAAAAAAGATGATTTTTTGAATTTACTACATTTTTTAAGGTAAGTGCTTGCAAACAATTTATATGAGCTGAATTTAAACTAACAAATTGAGTTGAACATGTATCCAATGAATATTTTTTTTCTGTGGAAATATGCAACTATGCAGATACTATTTCACAATCGTGAATGTACACGTTGTTCTAGTTCTTCTAGTTTATGCAAAGCACTTTGAATTACCATTTTGTATGAAATGCACTACACAAATAAACCTTCCTACTATTAACCAGTATGATTAACAAATTCTTTAGCGCAAATGTAGGGCTAAGAGAGTTTCATTTTAGTAATCAGTAATTAAGGAATAACATCAGCTTCATTTAGAATTATTAACTAATTAGGACAAATTATTAAGTTAATAATTAATCACACCTTTATTGGGCGCAATTGTTTGGTTTACGATAAACATGGTCATAAAATCCATCATAAAGTACCATAAAGTGTTACCAGATCACCAGTATTTTGATATTGGTGATTAATAAGGGTTATACACAAATCTAAATCACTAAATGTAAACGTAAAAATAATGATTATTTAATATTTAAATTGTAGGTAGTTAGTTAAAGGTTAAAGGAAACGGATTCTATACAGTAATTATTGATTAAGTAAGATTATTCCACTTAACTTCACTATAACGTATTAATTTGATATTCTTATTTCCATATTTGTGTTGGATTACTTTCTGCACAGTTATGTATTGACGGCAGACCATTATTCTGAAGTTTCACCAGATGTACTTACATCCATGATTTCTGAAATGCAAACAGAGAGAAGACATTGTTAATTTCACAGAAAGTAATATTTATGCATAACTGGCTGTGCTACACATTTAAACTCTTCATTTTATATTTTAAAATGTTCTTAATTCCAGGAAAAAATAGATATTTTAAGAACTTTTTACATTTGTTAAGTATAGTTTTTATAAGAACTGAAAGGTCATTTGAGAAGCTCTTGTATACCATTAATGCAAACCATCATTTTGTAACCTTTCATTTAAGAGACTCATTGACAGACACATTTTTATTTAAATATTTTCAAGCAATTTCACAATCTTGAATGCAAAGTTGTTCTAGCTCTTACTCAAGAACATGCAGTCTCTGCCCAGTTAATAAATAAAAAAGCTGTAAACATTTTGTGAAATTCCTATTTTTTAATATTTTATTTTTAAAAATTATGTACAAGTTATTTTTTAAGTTGAGGAAACTGTATTTCATTATTTTAGAAATATTAGGGAAAATGTACTTGAGAACTTTCCAGAACAGATTATTTTACAAAAATGTTAAATTAATAGCTATATACTGTTTAGCACTGTCGCCTCACAGCAAGAATAATGCTGATTCGAGTCCCGGCTGGGCCAGTTGGCATTTCTGTGTGGAGTTTGCATGTTCTCCCTGTGTTGGTGTAGGTTTCCCCGGTTGCTTCAGTTTCCCCCACAGTCCAAAGACGTGCGGTATACACTGTAAAACTACATCAAATGAAATGAGTGTAGTTAACTCTAAATTTACAGAAAAATAATTCTACTCATTTGAAAATTGTTTTGAACTCAGTGTTGAAGGTAATGAGTTAATTAAATACCTCATTACTTTAACTTAAATGGAGTAAGTTCACAGTACTCATATAGCAATCTGTTTCCTCAAGCGGTTTGAGTTGCCTTAACTTATTGAGTTTTACAGTACTCCATTGGTTTGAGTTCTCTTCATTTATTGGGTTTTACTGTGCTCAAATTGCTTCATTTACTCAAATGGATTAAGTTCACAGTACTCATTAGGATTAGTTTTTTAACTTAAATGGTTTGTTGCAATTGGTTTCCTCAAATGGTTTGAGTTACCTTAATGTACTGGGTTTTGCAGTGTAGGGTACACAAAACTGGCCTTGTATGTGTGCATGTGTGTGTATGTGAGAGTGTATGGGCATTTCCCAGTACTGGGTTGTGGCTGAAGGGGCATCAGCTGCGTAAAACATATGCTGAAACAGTTGACGGTTCATTCCGTTGTGGTGACCCCTGATAAATAAGGGACTAAGGTAAATAAATAAATGAATACTGCATAGATATGAATTGTTATGTATTCTTACTCAGGCTTGTTTCTCTCAGTACCTATTCTTATATTTGTTACTGCCACTTATTTTTATTTATTAAGTTTATTTCTCTGGCTACAAAATAACACATCATTTTAAAATATCCCAGAAGTGCCCTCGATATATCTAAAATATGTCAAAATGCAGTTTACAAACCTGTCACTGTATGGCATGTCAATGGTTTTGTACCAAATGGAAATGCTCACTAATTTATTTAATTGGCCATTTCCTCAAGTGTAGCTGTGCAAACCGCTTTTCTAGTGCCAGTGTATGAAACTTAAACACTAAAATTTCCTCCTAATTTGTCTCCTAAGTCAGTGTTTCTCAACCACATTCCTGGAGGACCACCAGCTCTGCACATTTTCCGTGTCACCTTAACCAAACACACCTGATTCAGACCATCAGCTCATTAGCAGAGACTGGAAGACTTGGGTGTAACATCCAAAACAGGGAGTGTTGATGGTTCTCCAGGAAAGTGGTTGAGAAACACTGTCCTAAGTAAATATTAAAGCCAGTAGACTGATATTTATATGAAGAACTCTGGATGTTTTTGCTGACAAACATCTAAAGCATTGATAGACTTTGAGAAAACCTTTGATTTAATGTTTAATGGGTGGCTACAACTGGAAATTAGTAGCTGCAGTTGAGTGCTAAAGGTAATGCTGTATCTCTTTAAAACCACCCATGCAATTTTATCAATGTTTGTTTTAAAAACTACACATTGGTTCCCTGGTGTTACATTACATTCTGCCATGAGCTGATGACTCAGTTGTCCTCGAAACCACCCACCACACCCATTTATTTACGGTGTGAATGGGGAGCCGGAGGGAATGCGTGAGGATTTAGATAATATGATATTAATAATAAATAAAGTGCAAAGCATAATAAATAGATACTGGTTAAACAGAAATACATGTTAAAAGAATACTTTGGCCAATTTACTCTCTATTAGCTTGCCCTCAATTGGTTTCAAACCTTTATGAGCTTTTTTTTCCTTCTGCTGTTTCTTTTTTTTTTGAAGAAAGCTGGAAACCTGTAACCATTGACTTTCATAGGTTTCTTTAAATATCAGAAAGTCAAACAAGATTGTGACAGGCGAGTAAATGATGACAGAATTTATATTTTTGAGTGAACTATCCCTTTAAATCAAATGAGGCTTCCATGAATATGAACTGTTCTGACATGTTACGGCTTATGAAGTGAATATGTTGAATATCTGTACTGGTATTCATATGTTAAAGTAGCATACAAGCATCAACAACTACAGATCGGTGTATTCCCTGAGAAAAAACTGAATATTGTGTAATCTGCAGTCAAACGTAGCAAACAATGCATCACTGCAAGTTCAGACTCGTCAGCAGGCCTGTGGTTTTCACCAGGCCTCTGAATCACATGAACCGATGTGTTTAAAGCTAGCAAAAGTACAACTCAGCTCTTAGTTTCAAAAGCACCATTTGTTTAATATCTGTAAACCTCACAGGACGCCTTTTTAAGTCAACATCACCTACTGTTTGCATGTGGCAAAACTGATCCACCACATAAATACACACGTTTGAATATCAATATGCAAACACACACACCAAACTCTGATCTCGAGAGAGCCGATAAAGCTTTTAAAAAGAGGCTAAAAGAGGCATAAATACCTGCGTGGTGTAGCTGATGGCACAAAGTTGCAGTTGTGTGGAGGAAGTTGGAAGACAGGCAGGAATTTAAGGTGGAGCTAATAAATACACTCTCACACCCCTCTAAGCCCTCCTATGTTCTTCTGAGAAGAGGACGCACCCACTCATAATACAAACAAATGGACCGATATCCATAGGGAAATACTGTTAATCAGAGGCGAGACTATAAATAATATGTTAACTAGTATGCTGAAACATTCTTATCCGACTGTGTCAATATTGGTGCGTCGGTGTGGTCTGAAGGTTGTTCATCTGTGGTGCATAACCTCCGATTTCATGTGTTTTAAGGATGGGTGTGATCAGGGGAATTCGATTTCTTTTTTGTTCCAAGATTCAAAGCCAACAAAGCCAAGTTGCCTTGGCAACAAGGTGAGGATTATAAGTTCAAGACATATGTAGTGTTGCACGGTAACTGGCAATACATGGATGTTTACAGTATATACAGCAGACACACCTATTCGCTTTTCATTCATCTTAACTATTTCAGTATAATCTATATAAGTATTTTGGTAAAATCTATATAGTATAATAGCAGAAATAAAGTCACAAAAGCTGACAATTTTGTACTTTTTACACATTTGTAGCGTATGTTAGTATAACGAGTATATAGTAGCTCAAAAAATAAAATAATGATTAAAAAAATGTTTTGTACCTTTATATCTTATCACTGTAGTGAATTTATTAAAAGCAAAGACAAATTGTAGTATTGGAATACTGTCATTACTTTTCTTCCCCACCCTTTCCAGATCTGCTTATTCTTGCCATCCACCATTTATTTCCTATATGAAGAACTACTCTTGTTGGTGGTTCAGCTCAAGATCAGATTAAAAATATAATAATAATAAAAACTATGTATATATTATTTCAACTGCTAATAGTATATATACGCTACTAACACTTTTGTACAAAATAAATAAATAAACAAAAGTAAAACTTTACATCAACAACCCCCACCATATTGTTAAAAGACACGCATTTCTAATTAAAGAGATTTTATTTAGCTCCTTAATAAAGTGTGGATCATGTTTTTCAGCTGTATTAGAACATACTTTTGCGCTTGCTTGTTTGAAAAGCGCATTATTAACTTATATTATTACAATACCTTTCTTCACTTGACTTTCACAAACGCCACGGTATGTTCCTGGTTTGATGAAGCTTCCGCCTTCCAAAAAACTAACTGTGATGTGATTGGTTAGCTGCTGTCCCACTGTGCTGTGATTGGTGAACAGCTGGTGGTTTAGTACTACCACGACCGTCGCCTAGCCTGAGCCTCTGGGTTTCATAAAATGTCTTAAAAACAACGTTCTCTGATTTATTTATTTATTATTCTGGCAAACATATATATTTTTAATAATATTTTAGAACTATTAGATCGACATGATGGCGCAGTGGTTTGACTCACAGCAAGAAGGCTGCTGGTTCGGGCCCCGGCGGTGCCAGTAGCCTAGGTATTTCTGTGTGGAGTTTGCATGTTCTCCCCGTGTTGGTATGGGTTTCATCCGGTTGCTCCAGTTTGACCCACAGTCCAATACATGCGCTATAGGTGAATTGAATTAACTAAATTGGTCATAGTGTATGAGTGTGTGTGGATGTTTCCCAGTACCGGGTTGCAGCTGGATATGCTGTGTAAACATATGCTGGATAAGTTGGCAGTTCATTCCGCTGTGGAGACCTGATGAATAAAGGGACTAAGCCAAAGGAAAATGAACGAATAATAACTGTTGGACAAACATGCAACTAAAATGTTAAAGTTAATTCTAAACACCTGATACAATATGTGCCGTCTAATGATGCTTAAAAATATCTGAAATTTGTATAAAATTTTCTTCACCTACAAAAATAAATTAGGATATAATAATGATCCAAATAAACAATAAACTTGTATATAGTAAGAATATTGTATTGCACAGTCACAGTATTTGAAAGAGAAACGCACTGTAAGACCACAAGATGGCGCGTTTACTCTTCGTAACTTTGCATTAAAGACGTGACGTAAACTCATGCTGGATTAGTTTAGTTTTTGCTTCCAACAAATGTCTCTGGACAACCTTACTCTTTATTTGCCACAAATACGAATCAAACAAAGGCTAATGATACAAACTTCAATCGATGATTTTCCTTTGTATCTTACAGCAAACAGCCCAAATTAGGCCTATCAAAATGCTAACATGGCTGATCTTAACACGTTAAAATAGGTTAATGGTACATTAGTTAATGCATGTTAATGTATTTACCAGCATGAACTAAGTGTAAACAATCGTGTACAGCATTTATTAATCATAGTTCAACATTTAGAAAATGTTCAAATCTAAAGTTGTGTTTGTTAACGAATGTTAAATTACAATGGGCAGCTATTTTCATTAATTAGCATTAAAAACGATGAACAAATTCTGTGATAAATGTGTAGTTCATTGCTTTTTCATGTAAGTAGGTCAAATATATTAACTAACATTAACTAATGGACCATTCTTCTAAAGTGCCCTGACTTCAACAAAAAAGGAAATTGTATCAGTTTGTAATCAGTTTTACTAACACTAGGGGTCAATAAAACACTTTCAAACAACAGTGGGACATGATTGTGTAGGTTTCAGAGGTCATACACTGGTTTATAGGGGCGATGGGTCAACAAGATGTGTGTTGACCAATATTGACCATTCATTTAGCTTGATAAGATAATACCTTCAAGAACTCTAATAGGGATGAATGTCTATCTTTATTTAGTTGTTCTTAGTGGCAAAATATGAGGAAGTATATCCATTATATGCATTTATTTGTTTATCAGTATCTACTGCTTATGAATATATATTGCTATATTTTTTATGAAACAGTTATAATAAACAGTTATATTCATTAGCATTAGAGTTTGATTACTTGAAATTCAATTAAATGTTTTAGATCTAGTCTTAAATCACTTAAATAGTTTCAATTTTGTCTTTCGTACTGACTAACCTAAATATTTTTTAGATCTGCACAAATATTCTATTGTATTTGGATCCCATTGAAATAATTAATTTAAAAGCCAAATTGATGTTTTTTCTGAGAAATCTGTCAGGGTGTACTCATTTATGCTGGGCACTGAATGAATTAATGTTTTTTTTTTTTTATCATTGACCGTGACGGCCAACAGTATGTCCACTAAATCCACGCCTCATCAAATGGAGCTAGATTAAAAAAGACACTATATTTTCTGTCAAGGTATGCAATGCTGAAAAGAATCTCAATGAACATTCATTGTCAAACAGAAGTATAAATAATATACTATTCAAAAGTTTTCCTCTTGTTCATCTTCAATTTTAGGAATCTCATGTGTTTTCTCTGTCCAGGTTGTCCTATAACGCCTCAATAATCTTTAGGTGTGGACTATGTGGAGGCCAGTTCATGACTGTCAGTGTTTTATCATTTGTTTCTCTTACCATATATGATTTGATTGTTTAAGGGGTGTCAGAGAGTTAGCCAGCTAATAGGAAATGTTTTCAGAACATCCCATAAGATGTTAGCATGTGACATCATTAAAACAATATTTTGGGACATTCTTGAAACACTGATAGAAAAACATTCTTAGAACATTAGTATAATTGTATATTATATAATGCATGGAATGTTCTAATAATGTTTAAATATTCTGAGAACATATAACAGGCTGAAATGTAAAGAAAATGTATTGAACTTTCTAAGAACCTTCCACATTAAGGTTTTTATAAGTTATTGAGAACGTTATAAATGATCTTAGAACATTAATATAATCTGGATGGAGTGTTCTAATCAAGTTTATATAATGATCTGAGAACACTACTGAAATGTTATTAAACTTTTGAATATTATAACCAAATGTTTATGTTAACACATAGGGTTCTATTTTACTATCTAGGTGCAAAGTCTAAAGCGCATGGTGCATAACATGAAAATCAGGGTTGGTCTAAAAATACGTCTTGCACCTTATTGCACCAGGTGTATGATAGTCATGTATATTTTAAACGTTCTAATATACTGTAAAAACTTAATGGGAATGTTAAGGGAACATTTTCACAACCTATATTTGTTAGTCAGGTGATTATATATGGTCAATATACCATTGCTAATACGGCATATCTACAGTAATGGTAGCCTAACATTTTGCGCAGTACTGCACTGTAAAAAATAAAAAATCAGGACAACAAATGATTTAATGTTCATTTATTCATTCATTTTCCTTTGGCTCAGTCCCTTTATTCATCAGGGGTCGCCACAGTGGAATGAACCACCAACTCATCCAGCATATCTTTTACACAGCGGATGCCCTTCCAGCTGCAACCCAGTACTGGAAAACATCTGATTTAATGTTACTTAACTTATTTTAATAATTTAATCATATATTTTTTTGTTATGCAGAGTTAAATTAATATTTTTTGTCTGCACGACTGATTCAAGCTGAGATGACTAGAAAATTTAATTTGATTCAACTAAAACAATTAAGGCAGCAATAATTGTTTACAGTGTGTATTTCTCTCTTGGGGCGCCATGGTGGTGTAGTGAGTAGCACATTCGCCTCACAGCAAGAAGGTCGCTGGTTCGAGCCTCAGCTGGGTCAGTTGGCATTTCTGTGTGGAGTTTGCATGTTCTCCCCGTAGTTGCGTGGGTTTCCTCTGGGTGCTCCGGTTTCCCCCATAAGTCCAAAGACATGTGGTATGGGTGAATTGGGTAAGGCTAAATTGTCCGTAGTGTATGAGTGTTAATGAGTGTGTATGGATGTTTCCCAGAGATGGGTTGCAGCTGAAAGGGCATCTGCTGCGTAAAACGAATGCTAGATCAGTTGGCGGTTCATTCTGCTGTGGCGACCCCGGATTAATAAAGGGACTAAGCCGAAAAGAAAATGAATGAAGGAATGAATTTCTCTCTTGTGTATGTCTTAAAATGCTTCCAGGCTGATTGGCTGATTCACATTCTAAGGAGTGCAGTTATTTTCTGATAAACACACAGCTAAAGTAGTTCAGTTCCATATCACTACGCTGAATGATTTCAGTAATTTGACAGCCCACAACAGTCAAAAACACATAGAAATAAAACAGAATGCTTTGAATTGGCAATGTAAGAAACTAGTGCTGCACACGGGAGCAGTTCGAGGACAAAAACTTGACAAATGTCTACAAATATAACATCTGAACAGTGTCTGTGGTAACTACAGTATAAGCCGAATAACAACCTGTCATCATTTTACTATACCTACTGCATTTTTAATAATAAGCTGGACTAGGAAAATTCCATTCATGTGGAAAAAATCAATTTAGACAATAAGACCGTGCTACAAATCCATATCAGTTTGTGCTTTATTTTTACCTTTCATAAAAATAACAGTAGACTTGCTGTTTAACATCATTATCATCTCTTATGTACTGGATAGTTATATGTTGTCTGCACCATTGCTGAGTTTTAAGGATTATGCATAAAAGTTATTGGCTGATTTTTGTAAGTTTCATAAGGTTTAACATTCAACTGCTGAGGCGCCACGGTGGCGAAGTGAGTAGCATGTTCGCCTCACAGCAAGAAGGTCGCCGGTTCGATCCCCGGCTGGGCCAGTTGGTATTTCTGTGTGGAGTTTGCATGTTCTCCCCGTGGTTGCGTGGGTTTCCTCCGGGTGCTCCGGTTTCCCCCACAGTCCAAAGATATGCGGTACAGGTGAATTGGGTAAGCTAAATTGTCCATAGTGTATGTGTGTGAATAAGAATTTATGGATGTGTTTCCCAGAGATGGGTTGTGGCTGGAAGGGCATCCGCTGCGTAAAACAAATGCTAGATAAGTTGGCGGTTCATTCTGCTGTGGCGACCCCGGATTAATAAAGGGACTAAGCCGAAAAAAAAAATGAATGAATGAATTCAACTGCTGAACTGTGAGTGAGAGTAATGTCTCTTCACTGACTGTTTACAGTTTAAAGAAAAATGGTATGGGACAAGGTGGATAAAATGTTGAAATCCAATATTTAGTTTGGGACTTCAGATGATTACATTGAAATCTTAGCCATTTATCATGAGGATCTTCAGGCACCTGCCTTTATCAGAACATTCAGGACTGTTTATAAAGATGGTGTAACTGGATAGGATCTGGCAAAGCTGTTACCAAGAACTGTCTGTGAAAGCGATTAGTGTAGCCTAGGAACACTTTACTGCATTTTGGACAGCATCACGGCTGTTGTGAAAGGAAAAAATACTGTATATATGCAGAGAGAATGTGAATGTGTTTCATGTGGAAATGATACTGCCCCATATATTTAGATATCTCTTGTTTGAAGCATTCCTCAGAAATACCCCCTCACAGAAGTTTTGGAATTTCTGATTAGCATAAAGAGGGCATGTTTGTTTAGGCTTGTCAGATTATCTGAACTATTTCGCCATGTCCATAAAAAAAGCATAACAGCCAGGGTCTAATTGTTTTGTGTCAGGGCTCTCTTATCTGACCCAGAAGAATCAAAAACAAAAACATCCACTCTGTTTCTTATTGCACTTATGAATTATGAAGTTCGTCAGCTGTATGAAAAGCTGCCCTTCTTATATCGACGTCTTGTGAATCTAATAGTGCGGGGGCCTAAAAATCCAACGCAGTCTTGCTTCCGTTCCAATTTTGCTACAGAATGGTCTCGCATGGGTGGCACGTTGGCTCATTGGTTAGCACTCGGTCGCCTCACAGCAACAAGGTCGCTGGTTCGAGTCTCGACTGGGACAGTTGGCATTTCTATCAGTTTGCATGTTCTCCCCGTGTTTGTGTGGGTTTCCTCCGGGTGCTCCGGTTTCCCCCCACAGTCCAAAGTCATGGTGAATTGGTGAATAGGTGAATTGGGTGAACTATATTATAGTGTGTGTGAATGAGTGTGTGTGTGAATGAGTGTGTGTGTGTGAATAGGTTTTTCACAGTACTGGCTTGCGGCTAGAAGGGCGTCCAATTCGTAAAACAAATGTCGGAATAGTTTGCGGTTCATTCCACTGTGGCAACCTCTAAAATAGAGACTAAGCATAAGGAAAATGAATGAATGAATGAATGATCCTGCGATTGTTGAGGACATGTGTGCTGTTACTTTTTGGGTCATTCGATTGACAAATTTTGACTATAGTGGCTATTAAACTATTAAAACACCCTAGTAACCAGGTAGAATGCCTCAGCAACCACATAGCAACACCCTGGTCACCATCTTCTCTAGCATTGTTCCACATCACTCTGTTTGGAAAGAAAGTATTACCTTTATTGCACAGGAATGGACTAATTTATAAAAAAGGGACGGTATAATTTCATATGCGTTCTTTTTTAAATAAATGCATTTTTTTTTAGCATTCTATTAATCAAATGTTTCTCAACGATGTGGCTTCCACAAAAATAGCTAGCAGCAGTTACATATTTTGGGTCGATGTTATAACACGTGAATGTTCAAATGGAATCAAACATATAATATGTCAAGGATGCCAAAAGGATAATATATGTGTCATGTAAAGCTCATGTCTCATGTAAAAAGAAGTAAAAGAGAAAATAAGTTAAAGTAATAGACGAATGATGTGTGTGGTAATGGGGTGGGGAAAATAATAAGCCTTTACTTTATCCCACTCAACTTCGACCATGTTGAAATGTATTTTGCTCAAGGAATTGTTTTGATAAATCGAATCAAATATAAATAATGTTAGCAAATGATTTATGAAGAATTTTATGAAGAATATTTTAAGACTAGAGTAATAATGCTAAAAGTCTGCTTAAAACGGAAAAGAACTCTTTGTTGAAATTGTTGAAAATGTGAATTTGACAGTATTACTGTTGTCACTGTATTTATTTAAAACAAACAAAACTAAATAATTCTTACCAACCCTAAACTGTTTGAACTTTTAAATTGTAATGCGCAATACTTGGCAACTTGCTGGTATAAAACAATGATTAATGATAATATATAACATTATAATTGATTAATTTAATAATATTTTGTTTCAGTTGATGTTTATTTTGTTTTATGTAGCAAAAATTTTTTTTTCAGTTTTATATTTTTAATTTTAGGTAACTATAATAACCATGCATTACACTAATATAGCTTCATTCATTCATTCATTCGTTCATTTTCCTTCGACTAAGTGTCTATTTCAGAGGTCACCACAGTGGAATGAACTGCCAACTCATTAATTCATTTTCTTTTCAGCTTAGTCCCTTTATTAATCAGGGGTCGCCACAGTGGAATGAACCGCCAACTTATCCAGCACGTTTTACACAGCAGATGTCCTTCCAGCTGCAATCAAACACTGAGAAACATCCACACACACTCATTCACGGCCAACTTAGCTTATTCAATTCACCTATACCACGTCTTTGGACTTGTGAGTGAAACCGTAGCACTCCACACAGAAATGCCAACTGACTCAGCCGAGGTTTGAACCAGTAACCTTCTTGCTGTAAGACGATCGTGCTACCCACTGCGCCACCGTGACACCCGAACTGCCAACGATTTCAGGATATGTTTTACGCAGCGGATGCCCTTCCAGCCGCAACTTAGTACAGGGAAACACCCCTGCTTATTCATTCACACATACACACACACACACACACACACTACAGCCAATTTAGTTTATCCAATCACCTATTGCGCATGTCTGGACTGTGGTGGAAACTGGAGGAACCCACATGAACACGGGGAGAACATGCAAACTCCACACAGAAATGCCATCTGGCCCAGCTGGGACTCGAACCAGCAACCTTCTTGCTGTAAGGCGACAGTGCTAACCACTGAGCCACAATGCCTCCACTAACATAGTTTATGAATTTAAATTAAGCTAATTGTAGCTTTTTAAGACGTTGGAGCATCGTCAGTGGAATTTAAGATGAAATAAGTGAGTTTGAAGCTTGTCTCTGAGACCACAATGATTAAACGCGATGGTTTATTTCTCCTTCAGAGATGGCTGGAACGGCTTAACTAAACAAGACATTCAATCTAATGCTTGGCTACTCTATGTTCCTGTTGGATCGCAACGTTTAATGACAGAAGCAGACCGAACGCCTCTGCGGCACGAGTGGAACCCACATGATAAAGTCAAATGATCGCTGCTACTGGGAAACCAAACCAAAGGCCAACGTTTACTAAGGGCAGACGGTTCTCTCATCAGCGACTGCAATCAGACCTTCCTCGGGCTGGAACCGTCTCTGCATTTTTCATTTGCTGACCGTTCACCTAAAAACCACTATGACGCACAATTTATTTGCCCTTTATGCATGATCAGCAGTGTCCCAGACTCAAAGCTGCAGTCTCGACTTTGAAGAGACGAGTAAAAGGATATTGCTGACCAAAGCTTCAGCCTATTTTCATGCGAACCGGTCTGCAAATGGGAGTCAAATCTTTTCAAGCCCCATTTCCATTTGAAATGAACTTGTGTTTTTAGTGATCTGATCATAGGCAGTGAGCTGAAATGATTTACCGGTTCCAGCTATTACCAAGTTTTTAAATGTCCCGTGAAATTAAAATAAAGCTTTTATAGGTGTTAGTGTCAGTATGTTAGTGTTAAGGATATCTTTAAGCTAGTGTTTTAGCTGTGCTAGCTATGTTAATCACAACACAGCCCTAGTAGCAAAGAATTCTGGCCCAGATTTGGCATGAATCTGGCAGAGCAGGCATTCATCCGGCACTGGCATACGGCATGTGGGCCAAACATGGCCCAGGTTTGGCAGAGGTGGCACCGTCTTTAAGGCGGCACACAATACTTGGGCCAGATGTAAAATGTAGTATTTGGCCCAGATGTTACTAGTTGATTTGTGGGCCATGTAAGTTTGGCCAGTTTGACCCACATTTCAAATATTTTTTTTTTATTTTCAAGAAAAGAAAAAAATAATTTTACCAATCAGGTCACTTTGAGAAAAAGCACGGCCATAGCACGCCTAAAGTGCAATGATTCATGGATTTATCAATTTCCTTGCTGTAGTAACACACCAACATATCTGGCCCAGTTCAGGCCCAATTATGGGTGATTAACTTGGCTGAGTCTTGGCCCAGATATGGTCCATCTTTGGCCCTTGTCTGGAAGCTAGACTTGGTCCAGTCATGTACCGTAATTCACTGCGGCATGTGGGCCAAGCAAAAGCTGATTGTGTGGGCCAGAGCTGGGCCAGAGATATTTTGCTATGTGGGAGGCTTATTGTGGATACGTACCCCTGTCTACATTTCTTGAGAGCGTGAATTATGTAGCCAGAGGTACGTATGGCTGCAATTCGTCTATAAAATAAAGGATATGGGGCAGTACAACACTGCTGATGGCGTCTGTTCCTTTCCGCACCACCAACTGACCACTTACCTCCACAAGCTTTTATGGTGTTACCAGTTTGCCCAGTAGCTTGCAGCGCATGTCGGCGGACTTGGGATGTGGAGTGGAGTTGGCTGTGACAACAGGGTTTGAATCCGGCGAAGAAGCGTTCCAAAATCCAGTTAAAACAAATGCAAAAAAATTAAAAATAAATAAACAAATAAACAACAGGTTGAAAATGTGGATAAATAGTACAGCCGCAACAGCTTTTCTTTGTCTAGGTTGCTTTTTAAAACACTATCAGTTTTGGTTTTGGGATGGGGGTTAGTGGGTGGGTCAGTTGGTCTGTCAGTCAGTCGACAGCAAGCTAGCCTAGTTGGATGAAGTGTATATTGCGCCCTCTGGTGTATTTACGTGAGAAGAGGACGCATGAGAGAAAGTTAAAAAAGCATACATAGCAGCCTCTGGTGGATTTGCAAAAACAAAAACTGCAAGCAGACGTACCTCTGGTCACATATTTCACTGTCCCCAGAAATGTAGACTTGGGTACATATCCGCAATGAGCCTGGTTTGGTTAATCTCTTTGCACAACAATAAAGAAAGAAATCCTGGTTTTGGTACAATGTAAGTCAATTATGAATACCTAGTTTTGCTGTATTTTCTCACATAGGCTTCATTTACACTGCAGATCTTAATGGTCAATTCCGATTTTGTGACTGTATCTGATTTTTCTGATGACCAGCTTACATCATCTTTTAAAAGTGACTCATTTGGGATTGTCTGCATTTACACACGGCAAAGATGCAATGACCAGGAAAAAAAAAGCGGGCGTTTACTTACAGCTGATTTTCTCCATTCTTGCATCTAATCTGTTAGCAAGGATACATTTTTTTTATTCTTTTTAACAGGTTGTTTTACTATAGTTTATGAAGGAAAAGTTCTCATTTGGCCATCTTCTTTTAATCTAGGCCTTTATAAATCAGTAGGCATCTAAATGTAATGTCCATGACGTGATTTATCTATCATCAATAGCTTTATATTAGTTTATATTAATTACATGGCGGATATTGCGCTCTCGCTCTCTCTTGTTAACATGCTTAAATACTTGTGCTACATGACAATAAAAAAACTTTTTTAGTCATCGTGTATGAGGTTTAAGGTTTGGGACTGTGCTGAAGTCTGTTCCGAAATGAAAGCGTCAAAGTTGATGTTATTCGCTATGGTTTTTAAATTATATGTGAATATGTGTATATGTGTGTATGTGAATAACCGATCTACTTGCTTACACTTCAGGCACGATGGCACAGATCCGATTCATATCGGATTAATTTCCACATATGAACAAGGCCTGAATCTGATTTGAGTAAATCAGAATCTATGTAATTTTTCACTGCTTACACGTACATGAGCCATATCCGATCTGTGCCACAGAGAACAAAATTGGAATTTAGTCACTTGAACCATGCAGTGTGAATGCAGCCATATTGATTACATGTTCAGACAGTAGTCAGACACTTTAGGTGACGTTTTGCGATGGTCTGAATGCATTCGACCACATGAGTGTTTACACTACTAAAGCAATCCATTCGAATGCGTTTTTAAGTACCTCTGGATGTGGTTAAAAGTAGTTCAAGAGTTCACACTTAGCTGATGATTGTTTATAAATCTTGTCTGGCATGCTTTCCCGGGAAAGAGCCCTGAGCTCATAAGATCCTTGAGCCTGGGGCACCCTCCCGTTTGCAGGGCGAGAGGGAGTTTGAGCTAAGGTAGATCTCGAGAACTTCCCCGCTGTAGTCTAATGAACAGATAGTGATTGCTCTTAAGAGATGACTTCTTACTAGGAGCATGTCTATGGTGCTGATTTGGATTAGTCAATTAACTTAAGTTGCATGTTTTTGGACAGTGGGAGGAAACCGAGGAACCCGGGGGAAACCCATGTGAGCGCAGGGAGAACGTGTAAACTCCGCACAGAAATGTCGGCTGGCTTGGTAAGGACTAGAACCAGTGACGTTCTTGCTGTGAGTGCTAACAGTGCAAACCAATGGGCCACCGTGCCACCCATCTAGGAAAGGAGGAGGAGTAGGGGTGGAAGGGGGGATTCTTCAAAATGAAGATGGCTGTGATATGGAACTTGAGGTATTTATAGTGCCTTAGGAAGCGTCTGATTGGTGAATCATAAATTGGATAACGCGGGACCAGCTGCAAGCGATCATCAGCATGTGATCCTCTCGAAATGAGTTTATAAATAAACTTCACGTAAACACAAAAGGTTTTAGACCCTGTTTTCACATCTGCTTCTGTAATTGGATTGAGAAAATGCATCTTAATATCATTTGTAAACAGTGTTGGGTAAACTTGTGAAACATGTGAAACTATGTATTAAGTTCATTCATTCATTAATTTTTCTTCGGCTTAGTCTCTTATTTATGAGGGGTTGCCACAGCAGAATGAACCACCAACTATTCCGGCATATGTTTTACGCAGTGGATGCCATTCCAATAATTGGAAACAACCATACACTCTAACTCTCATTAACTCAAACACTCTTAGACACCAATTTAATTAATTCAATTCACTTATAGCGCATATCTTTGGACTGTGGGGGAGACCGGAGCACCCGGAGGAAACCCACATGAGCACGGGAAGAACATCCAAACTCCACACAGAAATGCCAACTGACCCAGTCGGGACTCGAACTGGTGACCTTTTTGCTGTAAGGTGACAGTGCTAACCACTGTCTTTTAAAGATTAAGATAGGCTTGTAATATATTGTAAGATTGTAATATATTATGTTTTACCCAACACAGTATGTAAACAGGGTCCTAGAATGGTGGATGAAATACTAAACTGACACATCTGACAAAAAGACCCTCAGTGCATGGTTGAACGTTCGAAAACAAACACAAAAAACATGTCTAGAATGTTGCAAGGTCACAAAAAAGCATGTTAAGGCAAAATCACTTGACAGCGCAAACTACTTGACAAACTATGCTCCCTTCTGCAGAAGCTCAGGAATGTGGAGTGAAATGTCATCAAAATCATGCGCTAGCACTTACCCCTGCATCATATGATGAAGACGTTTTTGGCTCCTTCATAATGGGATGCTTCAGTCCTGAAGGTCTAGTGTCTATCCTTTACTCAGCAGTGCTCAATACATTTATGTCCTTGAGTCCTGCAAAATAATTTCAAAAGAACTGAACTGAAGGCATTCAGAGAGACTTTTTACATTCAAAACATGCTTTAATTGCCTTCATTGTAAGAGAAACTCTTTAGAGGAATAATTAAATGACGGTTCTGTCATTATTTACTCACCCTCTTGTCTAGGCACTATTGTTTTGTCTTTGAGAAAAAGATTAAACTTTAATTATTATCTATTTTGCATGCAAGGATAATTCATAGTGTCCAAATGAATTATAAATTAGAATAAACAATGGGGGAAATAAAAAAACATTAAAATTCCATATCACGTTCTGAAGCCATAAGAGAGCATTATGAGAGGAACAGACCAAAACCAGAGCTGTCTCCCTTATGAACTCTGACCCCGCTGACTCTTTTGCCCTCCCTCATACACCCCCACGCTCTCCTCATAACTTACACTCCCCATAAACGCTGCACTATTTAATATTTGCACAATTAAAACTGCACTACCTTGCACTAATGCATCTTGAATTGTACATATCCATTGCAGATATACATTTGTAATTAAGTTCATATCTATCTGCATCCTTCTGATTATAGCAACCTGTACATACATTCATTTACTGTTAATCTCTGTTCAAAGCTAATACAACCTGTATATCATGTTCATCTGTGAATATGACCCATAGTTTTTTAACACTATAAACCCCAATAAGTTAAGCGAACTTAAACCATTTGAGAAAAAACGATTGCAACAAACTATTTAAGTTGAAAAACTAATCCTAATGAGCACTGTGAACTTAATCCATTTGAGTAAACGAAGCAATCTGAGTACTGTAAAACCCAATAAATGAAGAGAACTCAAACCAACTGAGTACTGTAAAACCCAATAAGTCGAGGCAACTCAAACCGCTTGAGGAAACCGATTGTTAAAACTAAATCCATTTTAAAGCAACTCTATATGGAGCAATTTTAAAGTAGTTGTAAATAACTTGCGGAAAAGATCAAAACGCAGGATCTTCTTCATTTTTCATATTTTAATTCATACAGGCAGCAACTTATTTGCGCCATATAGAGTTTCCCTAAAATGGTAAAAGTTGAGGGAATATTATTGTAAATAATGATATATAATCATATACATAATTATAATAATGAATGTAAGTTAATCATGAGCTCGAGCGTTTGCGCTCATATTATTATGGCTGTTCTGAACACCTTTAACGTGTTGCACGAATGCGCGTCTGCAGTTAGGCTATTCTCTCCCTGTTCTCAGGGCCGGTGCTTACTCACTGACATTGGCCAGATATTACTACTACTACTACTACTAATAATAATATTAATAATAACAACAACTTTCCCAGAGATGGGTTGTGGCTGGAAGGGCATCCGTTGCGTAAAACAAATGCTGGATAAGTTGGCGGTTCATACCGCTGTGGCGACCCCGGATTAATAAAGGGACTAAGCCGAAAAGAAAATGAATGAATAACAACAACAACAACAACAACAATAATTAATACATCAATAAAAGCAAAAAAATAAGTCATGATCATGACATTACTTTTTGTTATGTCTAGATCACAAGAAAATTAAGTCGTTATCATGAGAAAACAACTTTTTGTTATGTCAAGATCATGAGAAAACGAGTTGTTATGTTGAGATCAAGAGATAATAAAGTCGTGATCACGACAAAACATGAGAGAAAAAATATTTTAATGCACGGCCTCTTAGGACTTCCGTAGTTCTGTGAACTTACACGACTTAAGTTAAAGTAATGAGGTCTTTAACTCATTACTAGGCCCACACAGAATCTGTGCGCGCAGAATTCCGCAGATTTCCTCAGATTTTTAGCCCATCATTGATTCTGTTTATTTACTGGTGTGAATGTGTGTAAATTTATATTTATTCAGTTTTCAAATTAATTTCAGTAATAATATTGATTAATATGAAAATATTCATATGATTTAATTACAATACAGTTTGTAAAGTCATATTTTCTGTCTTTTAGTAGAGATTTTATATGAAAGACTTGCTTTGTTTACCAACTAAAGTGGATCTAATTGGATTTGCATTGTAATCATTAAATAAATGTTAAAAAGGTATTACTTTTTATTTCATTTATAAAGGTTTTAGTTATGATCCTCCCAAAATCATTTCGCATAAATCCACAGATTTTTAACAAAATACTCGGCAGAAATAGCAAAAAATATCTGCAGATTCCGTCTGGCCCTACTCATTACCTTCAACACTGAGATCAAATGAGTAGAATTAACTTTCAGTAAAGAAAGACTAGGCTTAGTCCCTTTATTAATCTGGGGTCGCCACAGCGGAATGAACTGCCAACTTATCCAGCATAAGTTTTACGCAGTGGATGCCCTTCCAGTTGCAACCCAAACTAAAAACGGCAACCCAACATCCATACGCTACGAAGAATTTAGCTTACCCAATTTACCTGTACCGCATGTCTTTGGACTGTAGGGGAAACTGGAGCACCCGGAGGAAACCCACACCAATACAGGGAGAACATGCAAACTCCACACAGAAATGCCAACTGACCCAGCTGAGACTCGAACCAGTGACCTTCTTGCTGTGAGGCGATTGTGCTACCCACTGCGCCACCGTGAGGCCTTATTAGTACACTGAAAAAAATTATCCAAATTCAAATAAAATTATTCAAAGATGATTCCTTGCATTTACTCAATTTTTTAATGTTAAGCTTCTGTAAACTATTTATTTGGGCTGAATTTAAACAACCAAATTAATTTGAACATTATTAAATTTAATTTATTTGTTTAAATTCAACACAAATAAATTGTTTGCAACATTTTTTTCAGTGTATTTAATTTAAGACAATTTGTTTCACTTTGTTTCCTTTATGTAGCCGACAATTGCAGTCATCGAAAAACTTCTAGATGACAATTTTTGGAGTTTATTGAAAATCTGACGTATCAAATGTACATAAATATGGAGCTAAAACTGTTCCCTGAGGAACACCAGTGCTACTCATTACAACTTACAACACACAGTTTTGCATTCTAACATACTGTCTATTTGTGATATAGTCAGTTAACCAACTCACCATGCTGTTTTATAAACCTGCATTTTCTAATTTTGCCTTCAGTAGTGCAGGCTGAATAGTGTTGAATGCACTTGAAAAATAAAAAAAATGCGATCCTAACAGTATTACCTGATGTTTCCAGATGACTGGAGGAGCTGGAACATGGAAAAAATAAAAGGTTTTGAATTAAAAACGAATGCTTATACAATGATTAAGAGTCATTCTGCTTTGTAACATCAATATGTCCCAGAAAGAAAAGAGATAAGTTAATAATAATACAAGAAATAAGTTGTTGGTTGCAGTTCACAAAGCGGCCACAGGTGCCGCTAAAAACAAGGCGTTCCGATTTTCTACCCACACACCCTGCATTCATTTTGTTTTTGATTATGATTTAATTCTGCATTCATTAAGATCGCATAAAAATAGCTTCCCCTCATTAACCACATACAGTAAATGTGTGCCACTTGATTGCGTATTAAGTACTGTAATCAACACAGATCTTGGCTGGAGACTGCAGAGACAAAGCCTTTACTAATGAGCTGCACTGCTACGCATGTGAAGAGCGAATACTCATGCATCAACAGGCAGAAACAAAGCTAACAAGCTGTCATACAAAAAACAATGGAGAGACAATCAAGCCGTCCAACTGTGTCTGCATTTAAGGGCAGCGGGGATTAAAACTGAGATTAAATTAATAACATTTGTAACCCCAAAACCAGACAACAAAAAGAGGCTCAACTGCAAGCCTGCGCTGTGATGATGGGAATCATTTTTAGATGCTCAAAGAGTTGGAGGTGATTTTCGGTGCACATCATCAGACAATGCTGGCATTCATTTTAAGTTTGGCTTTTGTTCGATGTTTATCTTGTGTTGATGATGTTAGAATATGTTGTATATCTTAATAGTAGGCGACGCGTTAGCTCAGTCGCTAGCACTGTCGCGTCACAGCAAGATGGTTGCTGGTTTGAGGCTCGACTGGACCCGTTGGCATTTCTGTGTGGATGTTCTCCCAGTGTTCACGTGGGTTTCCTCCTGGTGCTCCAGTTTTTCCCCAGTCCAAAGACATGAATTTAATAAACTAAACTGGCTGTAGTGTGTGAGTATGTGAGAGTGTATGGGTGTTTCCCAGTACTGGATTGCAGCTAAAAGGGCATATGCTGTGTAAAACATATGCTGGCTAAGTTGGCGGTTCATTCCGCTGTGGCGACCCCTGATTGATAAAAGGGACTAAGCTGAAGGAAAATGAATGAATGTTAATAGTATATCGTAATATACAGATGTCACTTGTTCAAAAGGTTTCTTTTACCGCCATTGTTAACGCCGCCTCAGCGGTATCTACAAGCGCCAACAGCTTTTGGCCGCCGGGTAGCACTTTAACCATAAAGTTTCAGCTTTGCCTTTTCACAATAGGACGGTACTATATGTGTACTGTACCTTGTGTGATGTGGTTGTTGGTTTGTTTTAGTTTTCTTAGCAATAAACATGATTTTACACTTATATTTTAGAAAAGATACAATGGTGAGAAGTATAGTCCTATGTTTCAAAAATTAAGCAAATATAAGAATTAAGTCGGCGCCAGTGGTGTAGTGGTTAGTGTGTCAACACATGCACTCCGGTGCTCATGGCGACCGAGTTTGATTCCGCCTTGCGGTCCTATGTTAATCCTACCCCTCTCTCTGCTTTCCTGTCAATTCTCTCTACTGTCCAATCTAATAACGGTGAAAACCCTTAAAAAATAATTATTATAAAAATATATTTATATATAAGAATTAAGTTCTTTGGCCTTTATAGTGCCCTATTAAAATGCATTGGGGTGAAAAAAACGTTTTGATTTGTTTGACCATCATGGTTTGTTTGATTATCATGCGCACAAGATATGAAAACTGCGGCACTAAGCCGACAAGAAAATGAATGAATGAATGAATGAACACTCAATGCGTCACATAGTGGTATGATGCATGAATGTGCTTCATGCATCTCGTTTATATACACTATGAACAGCAGCTACGCTTATTATTCTCGTTATTCTCTATCTCCACCAGTGGATACTCATCCCGAGGCCCCCAAAGACTATGCAGCACCACTGATGTGATCCAAGATCCACAACGAGACGATCCCAAGGTTCCATAATCCTGGACCAAGCCGTATCCTGAGGAGCTGCTGTGGTGCATGGAGGAGTGGACAGCATGAGACTGATTCCTGTGACACTCCAAGGACAGTTGAGTCTCGCTGACGCCCTGCTTCTCCAGCCTATGGCGCAGAGAATGCAGCTCTGCACAAGACGTTTGGCCATAGGAGAAATGGTCGTGCCCAACTGACCCTGGTTTCTCTAGAGGTTTTTTAATTCTTCGCTTTCGCCAGTTGGTGAAGTTTTTTTCTTCATCGCTGTCGCCACTGGCTCGTATGGTTCGGGACCTGTAGGGCTGCTCATGGATGGATTTGGTCTTAGGTGTTTGGACTCTCAGTAGTGAATATTAAACCAAACTGAACTGAACTGAACTCCAACACTAAAAACTGGACTGACAATTTTTCAATTTACTATAATCTATGTTAAGCTGCTTTGACACAATCTACATTAAAAAAGCGCTGTAGAAATAAAGGTGAGTTGAATTGAATTTATGGGAAGCTTTGAAGTTGGTTACTCAATGAGAGCAAAATAAAACATAATCTGAAGGCATTGTTGTCTGTCTCCATTCTCCTCTCTGATCTCACCCACATTTGCTCAATTTTTTTTCAAAACTGTGGTAAAAACTAACAGGGGATTTTGTGACGCTATAAAACAAGACGAGGCTGCATTTACGCCAATATGGTTCCAGTCCAGTCAGGCATCAGCAACAGGGATCACCGGAGCAATACTTTAGCTGAGTAGACTGTATACCTCACACCGTCCCCTCCCACACTCCCCCTGTTTTTCTCACACATGCACACGCATGCACATACGTACAGAGAGATAGAGAGAGAGTGGTCAATCAACCTGTCTGGTGCGCAGATGTCTTTCACAGATAAACCAAAGAGGCGGACTCGTGTCACTGATGCTGAATGGGATGTCAGTCAAGGAGAGACTCTGAGATAGGCTTTTATCTGCTTTTCTACTGCAAAAACACTGGAATACATTGGCTGTCTGTGTCTTTGTAATGTGACACTAAGCAAAGACAAACTGTTAGAGGTGGATGAGCATTCATCGCTTATATTATATTTGAAAATAAAATGGGAATTAAATAAAACACCTCAACATGAACCTAAACAAAATAGCAATCACCCAGAATACTCTAGCAATCATCACATTACCCTAGCAACCACCCAAAACATCTTAGCAACCACATACAATGCAAACAATCCTAAACACCCACTTAGAACACAGTAGCAATGACTATAACACCACAGCAACCACACAAAAAACAACCACTTACAATGCAGATGAACCTAAACAACAAAACAACAACTTAGAATACAATAACAACCAGCATAATACCTTAGCAACCACCTAGAATGCCATAGCAACAGATCTACTGTAAACAACCTAACTACCAAAACACAACCACTTAGAATGCTTTAGCAATAACCTCAAACAACCACCAGAATGGTCTTAGAGTCCACATAGGATGTAATCGAACCTAAACAACAAAACAACTATTTAGAATAGCAACAATACAAAAACCTCAGCAACCACTAAGAATCACCATAATATCCTAGCAACCACCCAAAATATCTTAGCAACCCACAAGAATGGAAATTTCTCTAAACAACAAAATATCAAGTTAGAACACTGTAGCAATGATCATAAAATATTGGCAACCGCACAAAAAACCTTAGCAACCACCTAGAACAGGGATGCTCACCCTAATCCTGGAAATCTACCTTCCTGCAGAATTTAGCTCCAACCCTAATCAAACACAACTAAACCAACTTTAAGAAGCACGTGGTAATTAAAATCAGGCGTGTTTGATCAAGGTTGCAGCTGAAATCTGCAGGAAGGTAGATCTCCAGGAACATGGTTGGGCACCAATGACCTAGAATGACTAAAGGATGAACTCAAACAAGACAGCAACCACCCAGAACACTGTAGCAGCCACTGTAATACCCTTGCAACCACCCAAAACATCTTAGCAACCACCAAGAATGCAAATTTATCTAAACAACAAAACAACCACTCAGAACACTGCAGCAATGACCAGAGAATTTTGGCAACCACATAAATAAAAGCTCTTAGCAACCACCTAGAATGCTGTAGCAATAAATCTAAACAACATAATTTCCAGTAACACCATAGCAACCAACTAAAATGACTAAATGATGAACTCAAACAAGACAGCAACTGCCCAGAACACTGTAGAACGAATACCCTAGCAACTACACAAAACAGCTAAGCAACCATCAAGAATGCAAATTTATCTAAACAACAAGACAACTACTAAGAACACTGTAGCAATGATTATAAAATCTTGACAACCTCCTCATCTTGACACACAAAACCTTAGCAACCACATATAATGCCGTAGCAATGGATCTAAACAACATAACTGCCAAACACCATAGCAACTACCTAAAATTACCAAATGATGAACTCAAACAACAACGCAAACCACCCAGAACACTGTAGCAGCCACCATAGCAATCACCCAAAACATCTTAGCAACCACTGAGAATGCAAGTTTATCTAAATTACAAAACAACCAGTTAGAACACTGCAGCAATGATTATAACATCTTGGCAACCACACAAAAAAACCTTAGCAACCACATAGAATGTCGTAGCAATAGATCTAAACAACGTAACCAAAACCTTAGCAACCACATAGAATGTTGTAGCAATGGATCTAAACAAAATAACCACACAAAACCTTAGCAACCACATGGAATGCCATAGCAATGGATCTAACCAACATAACTCCCCAAAACAGCATGGCAACCACATAAAATGACTCAAAACAACAAACACCCAGAACACTGTAGCAGCCACAATAATGCCCTAGCAACCACCCAAAACATCTTAGCAACCAGCAAGAATACAAATTTATCTAAACAACAAAACAACCAACTACTGTAAAACACTGTAGCAATGACCATGAAATATTGGCAACCACACACACAAAACCCCCTTAGCAACCACCTAAAATGCCGCAGCAATGGATCTAAACCACATAACTTCCAAAAACACATTAGATACCACCTAAAATGACTAAATGATGAACTCGAACAACAAAGTAACCACCCAGAACACTTTAGCAGTGACTATAATACCCTAGCAACCACCAACAATGCAAATTTATGTAAACAACCAAAAAAAAAAAAAAAAAAAAAAATCAAACACTTAGAACACTATATTAATGACCTTAAAATCTTGGCAACCACACACAAAAAAACTTAGCAACCACCCAGAATGCCGTAGCAATGATTGCAAAAAATTACCTAAAACACCATAGCAAGCACCTAAAATGACTAAATGATGAAGTCAAACAACAAAGCAACCACCCAGAACACTGTAGCAGACACCATAATACCCTAGCAACCACAAGAATGCAAATTTATTTAAATAACCATTTAGAACACTGTAGCAATGAACATACAATCTTAGCAACCACACTAAATAGCTTAGCAACAACTTAAAATACCGTAGCAATAGATTTATAACAAAAAAGCAACACACCATAGCAACCACCTAAATGACTAAATGATGAACTAAAACAACAAAGCAAACTACTCAGAACACTGTAGCAGCCGCCATAATGCCCTAGCAACCACCCAAAAACATCTCAGCAACCACCAAGAATGCAAATTTATTTAAACAACAAAACAACCACTTAGAAAACTATATCAATGACCTTAAAATCTTGGCAACCACACACAAAAAACCTTAGCAACCATCTAGAATGCTGTAGCAATGGATCTAAACAACATAACTCCCCAAAACACCATAGCAACCACCTTAAATGACTAAATTATTAACAAAATTTTTTATCTAAACGGCCACTTAGAAAACTGTAGCAATGAACATACAATCTTAGCAACCACACAAAATAGCCTAGCAACAAATACCGTAGCAATAGAGCTATAACATAATGCCCAAATAAAGCAGCACACCATAGCAACCACCTAAATGACTAAATGATGAACTTAAACAGCAAAACAAACTACCCAGAACACTGTAGCAGCCACCATAATGCCCTAGCAACCACCCAAAAACATCTCAGCAACCACCAAGAATGCAAATTTATTTAAACAACAAAACAACCACTTAGAAAACTACATCAATGACCTTAAAATCTTGGCAACCACACACAAAAAAACCTTAGCAACCGTCTAGAATGCCGTAGCAATGGATCTAAACAACATAACTCCCCAAAACACCTTAAATGACTAAATTATTAACAAAAACAACAAAGCAACCACCCAGAACACTGTAGCAGCCCCCATAATATCCTAGCAACCACAAGAATGCAAATTTATCAAAACAACCCCTTAGAACACTGTAGCAATCAACATACAATCTTAGCAACCACACAAAATAGCCTAGCAACAACTTAGAATTCCCAAATAAAGCAACACACCATAGCAACAACCTAAAATGATGAACTAAAACAACAAAACAAACCACCCAGAACACTGTAGCAGCCACAACAACACCCTAGCAATCACCCTAGCAACCAACTAGAACATCCCCAGTATAATTGTGGCAGGTTTTACACAAGCCACTTTTTTTCTTTCAGAGAAGGTAGTTAATTCAGCAATTAATTATTATTTACATCCTATATTACTCAAAATGTCACTGTTTAACAGATTTACTTTGTAATTGAACAGCACTCAGGCCTCAGTTAACATGTTCCATCAAAGCTGATTGTCAATACAATGAAATTAGCAAGGGTACATGAGTCGTGTCGTCCCGGGTCAGCCGTGTTGTTGACATGGTTTCCACTCAACCCTCCCCCATTGTCTGGGGAAATTGCATTTTCGATCGAATAAAGGGTGTCCTAAAAATGAACCCTAATCTCTAAACTGAAAAGGCACCCAAATGTTGGGCTGAGCGCTCTGATCCGTCAGATTAAGACATACAGTGCAGATCTAGCAACCCTTGACCACATGGTGACAGAGAGACGTCCCTGCACTGCGGCGACAGGCTCCGGCTTTGGGGGGGTGTGTGTGGTTTTTTTTTGTGCTGGAGTGTGTGTGTGTGTGTGTTTGTGTGTGGCGTTTATTACAGTGTCACCTTCTTTTTTCCCCCAAGGCGATGCACACATGGAACATTTAGCCTGGAGCCAATGATTCATGTGTAGTTATTAATATTTTAATCAAAGCATCCCCCTCGAGGAGGAGTGCCAAATGCAAAGCATTGCAAAACATTCAAATGTAAAATGCATTTGCGTGTGTAAAATAATTAAAAGTATATGCACCTTCTGAAAGCTTGTTCCATTGATTTATATAGTATTTGGCCAAGATATTATTATAAAATAATCTGGAATCCGGGGGGTCTAAATCATCTAAATAATGAGAAAATTGTCTGTAAGCTGTTTAAATGAAGTACTTAGACATACATATTACTAATAAAAAATTAAGTGTTACTGTAGTTATGGTAGGACATTTACAAAATATCTTCATGGAAATACACCTTTACTTTATACTCACCGGCCACTTTATTAGGTACACCTCACTAGTACTGGGTTGGACCCCTTTTTGCCTTTAGAGCTGCCTTAATCCTTCGTGGCATAGATTCAACAAGGTACTGGAAATATTCCTAAGAGATTTTGATCCATATTGACATGATAGCATCACGCAGTTGCTGCAGATTTGTTGGCTGCACATCCATGATGTGAATCTCCCGATCCACCACATCCCAAAGGTGCTCTATTGGATTGAGATCTGGTGACTGTAGTGGGTATTTGAGGACAGTGAACTCATTGTCATGTTTAAGAAACCAGTCTGAGATGATTCCCGCTTTATTACACGGTGCGTTATCCTACTGGAAGTAGCCATCAGAAGATGGGTACACTGTGGTCATAAAGGGATGGACATGGTCAGTAACAATACTCAGGTAGGCTGTGGTGTTGACACGATGCTCAATTAGTACTAATGGGTCCAAAGTGTGCCAAGAAAATATCCCCCACACCACCACTAGCAACCAGAACTGTTGGTACAAGGCAGGATGGATCCATGCTTTCATGTTGTTGACCCCAAATTCTGACCCTACCATCCGAATGTCGCAGCAGCAATCAAGAATCCTCAGACCTGGCAACATTTCCCAATCTTCTATTGTCCAATTTTGGTGAGCCTTTGCGAACTGTAGCCTCAGTTTCCTGTTCTTAGCTGGCAGGAGTGCCACCCGGTGTGGTCTTCTGCTGCTGTAGCCCATCTGCCTCAAGGTTGGACGTGTTGTGTGTTCAGAGATGCTCTTCAGCATACCTCGGTTGTAACGAGTGCTTATTTGAGTTACTGTTGTCTTTCTTTCTGCTGGAATCAGTCTGGACATTCTCCTCTGACTCTGGCATTAACAAGGGATTTGCACCCACAGAACTGCCACTCACTGAATATTTTGTCTTTTTCAGACCATTCGCTATAAACCATAGAGCATGAATATCCCAGTAGATCAGCAGTTTCTGGTCCCAACAACCATGCCACATTCAAAGTCACTTAAATCACCTTCCTTCCCCTTTCTGATGCTTGGTTTGAACTGCAGCAGATCATCTTGATCATGTCTACATGCCTAAATGCATTGAGCTGCTGCCATGGGATTAGCTGTTTAGAAACGTGCATTAACAAGCAGTTGGACATGTGTTCCTAATAAAGTGACCAGTGAGTGTATATTGTAATTATCTTTGTCATAAAATGAAATGGTGTAATTTTCAACTATGCAATGCATATTTGTCTATTGTCAAAATATACCTGTGCAACATAAGACTTAATTGTGTAATTTATTTAATATATTTGCTATATATTGTGGTATACAGTAGTCAACAAATGAAGTAGATAAACATTTTTCATCAAAGTTTTCCTAAATCTACTGAAGTCCTAAGAGGCCGTGCATTAAAATATTTTTTCTCTCTTGCTATGTTGTGATCATGACTTAATTATCTCGTGATCTTGATATAACAAAAAGTTCTGCTTATTCTGACTTCCGTAAGCAAACGCCTACGAAACATTTCAGTGATTGACAATTTCTATATAAGTGTCCGACACTTGAGAAGGAGGCTTTCGGCTCTCCGCCTTTATCGTTGAAGATATAGCGACCCTGAGAGTATCGTCAGTTTCATTGTCAGTCAACTTGAAGGACCGGGATGTCTGCATGGTTATAGAATGATGCCGTTTAAATGGTTTGCGGCTGACCAGAGATGTAAGAGATGTGCAGTTGAGTTTGAGAATAAGCAGAACTTTTTGTTATATCGAGATCACAAGAAAATGAACTCGTGATCACGACATAACAACTTTTTGTTATGTCGAGATCACGAGAAAACGAGTTTTTGTGTCGAGATCACAAGATAATTAAGTCGTGATCAAGACATAACAAGAGAGAAAAAATATTTGAATGCATGTCCTCTTAGGACTTCCGTATTAATCTACTGATCAACACACATTCTTGCCTTGGGACGATTTAAAAAATGTGACTCTGTAGTCTCTTAGTCTCTGATTTATCAGAGAAATTACCCGCCGTGACTATGGTATACATAAAAAATTAATAGATGTAAAAAAATTATATAAAATACATAAAATATTTACTATTGTATACGTATATTATTGAGGTAAAAGCATGTAAAACAATTATACATAACAATTTTGCATATATTACTGTTTTGACTGCAAGATGACATTTTTTTTTTTTTTTTTTACAAATAAATATACTTAAACCATAACATAGTCACACAAACAAAACTAAAGACAAAAGAAAACAAAAAGAAAAATAAATATTTACCCTACAGGGTCTTCTGTTAATTTAAATTTTTCCAATAAATTAAACAATCTTCTTCCACATTTTGATTTTAGCAACTTTAAAGATTTACAGTTTAACCAAAATTCTTTTTGGAAAACTAAAAACAGGGGTTTTGTTTTAAGGCACTTGCATTTGTGAATATAAAATTTCTCCAAAATTAGGATATTGTTCAATACAAATTTAATATTACCATCTTTCCCTAATAATATAAAGAAAATATCATTTTTATAAAATTGGGAGGACAACTTGAGAGGAACCTTTAACCACTCGAATGAATCAGACCAAAAGGTTCTGCTATATTTACACTCAAAAAATAAATGTGCAGTCGTTTCAATGTCAATCTCACAAAATGTACAATTGTTGTGATCAAAATTAAATCTATGTCTAAGAAACTCTGAAGATGGGTAAATATCATTGAATATTTTAAAGTGTACTTCCTTAGCTTTGGGAGATATGGGGAAGGAAAGAAACATTGTTCTTAATTTGATAATAGAGCCCTTGGAAAAAAGAGAAGACACATTATTTCTACTAGCTTGTATTGGAAATTTATCTTGGGTTAATATTGACCTTATTATTTTGATTGCAAGATGACATGTAATTGATAGTTTCAACTTAAAAACTAAACAAAATTTTTACTATAGTATATAATCAATCATCCTTTATTTAACTGGATTATATACTGGATCAAAAATCCAAAAATGGACACCTTAAACAATCTAATCTACAAAAAAAGCATTTTAAAATGAAATATCCAAACAAATAGCAACCGAAAGCATCAAATTGCTTTAAAATGCTGTGTAAATCAATGTTTGCCTATGTGTGTGTATTTATATACCGCTGTAAACTGAATAAGGACACATGTGCTCCTCATACAAGGTCACCGCTCCTTTAAAAGACCCAATGAATGTGCCAGATGCCCTGTTAGCTTCCATAAGGGACAGATTATCACATGTCCGTCCACCGACAGCATCTCCAAACCTGTCATATACACAAAAATACACAACACACTATACTGCCTTTCCTTAACAAAGCATGAATGCATCACCACAGCAAACCCAACCATAATAGAGAATGAACCTGCAGAGAGAGAGAGAAAATGTGACTTTCCGCACAGATTTTGATTAATATTTCCTGAAGCGTGCTCACATTCATTTGCAAACAGCGCAACACATCTGCGATGACCTTGCGGTCCCCAAGGTTGGCAAGAGTGCGTAGGTTTACACAATGACTCAGTAACACCTTCCCTCCACAGGGAACACTCACACATTTAATTACACACTGAAGATTTGATTCATGGCTTTGCATCATGGAATTTTGAACAAGGAACTGTGAATATGGAATATGGAAGCGTTATATGATTCAACATCCGCTAATTGACCACAGGAGAGCAGGTTGTAATTGGTTCCAAATAGTTGTTCATTTGAACATATAGGTCTTAAAAGGAACGACTGCATAAAAACAGAGTATTTATACACATATTAAAGCGGTAAAATATTAATTGACTAACTTATCGTCATCTTTCTTTAATTATTAGAGTTAAAGAATTATATTAAAGAGCCCCTTTTATGCGTTTTTGAAAATGAGCTTGCATGCAGTGTGTAACACAGCTCTAAGTGAAGTGAAATGTCCACCTGAGGCTTAAATCTGAAAGTGCACAGTGTTTAAAACTATTGATTCATCCATAAAAGAGTCGACTCATAGTTGCTCAAACGAATCGCCGTGCTTTCGAGTCTTTAGCCGTTTCGGCATGACGTGAACACGAAACATAAGCCCCGTCCATTTGTGCGCGCACAGCCCCGGGAGATTCTAAACCCCCAACCCCGCCCACAAACAACAGCGATGAGCAAAGGTTGCCAGAGTTGTAAGCGCGACGCGTGCCGCTTTGTTTACGGATTAAAATGGGTTTGTGAGCTTGCATTTCACTGCTGTTTGTCATTGCTATGGCTACATCAGCTCTCCCACACACGTGCGACGGTCCTGTTTTATAATGGTTCAGCTTTTGCCACTGTGTGCACTAATACTGAATGTGTGTCGCTGTTTTTACTTCTGGTTAAGTATAGAGTAATATGCTGGGAGACCGGGGGGTTCGTTTCGGGGGTGAGGTGTCTGAAATACGGGCGACTTCTGGAACAAACGAGTGTTGGCAGATATGCTCACGCACACACTATGACTACTTCAATATTGATAAGCCGTGGTGGGCATTCTCTCACGTTGAATGATGTCGATCAATCGCAACAGACTGGGTCAGCGGTCCAATCAGTGCAGATTAGCATCGCGCTAAGGAGGGGTTTTGGAAGAAATTAATCGCTGAACGATTCATATAGGAGTCGCTGGGATAATGAGGTAAAAATAAATGCATATTATAAGACAATGAAAGTGTTTTTTGACCATGCATGCATATTAGCCTGCTGTTGGAGACCCCCAAAACCAAAATATGACCCTTTTTAATGTATAATAGGGGCTCTATAAGATTATAACATTATAATATTCCATCACATGTTATAGGTTGCATTACAAGGTTAAGCAAACATTAAATCTCGAAATCCACATGGTCCCCAGAGGTTAAGCCACTATCTGTGGATTATAAAGTAGCCTCCCTCTGTTGGCTAAACTAACAGAGCTTCAGCAGCTTATAGTTGCATGTATAAGATCTTGTGGGCAGTCGAGTCTATCCAGCATTCCTCCATTATAGTCAATCTGAGATAACTGCGGGATGACAGAGGCATGCTGGGAGTTAGATTACCCTCCTTAACCTTATCAGATTCTCAGCGTCTTTTGCTAAGGTGGATCTGAAAGCCATTAGCCAAATTAAAACTCCCCTTTGTTTTGAATGCAAAAGCAGCGGCAGAGATTTTCCTGGCTGATAGCAGCAAACGGCAGAAACTCACTAAGCGCTAAATTACGATGCGAAAAAGATCGTGGGAAGATCCGCTAGGTACACTGTAAAACCCAGTACGTTAAGGTAACTCAAACCAATTGAGGAAACCGATTGCAAATAACCATTTAAGTTGAAAAACTAATCCTAATGAGTACTGTGAACTTAATCCATTTGAGTAAACGAAGCAATTTGAGCACAGTAAAACCCAATAAATGAAGAGAACTCAAACCAACTGAGTACTGTAAAACTCAATAAGTTAAGGCAACTCAAACCGTTTGAGGAAACCGATTGCAACAAACCATTTGAGTTAAAAAAAACGAATATATATGAGTACTGTGAACTTACTCCATTGAAGTTAAAGTAATGAGGTATTTAATTAACTCATTACCTTCAACACTGAGTTCAAAACTCTTTCAAATGGGTAGAATTAACTCTGTAAATTGAGTAAACTACACTCATTTCATTTGATTACGTTGACTGTGCTCTCATGGCAATGCTGGCAAAAATAATGCCTCTTGACTCATTCACTGTCTAAATAAAATGTGGTTAATTTTCATTGGCTTGTGTGTGCAGTTTAAACCAGTGTAATTTAAGTTACTGAGGAAAAAAAAACAAAGTCTTACAAAATAATTTTATATTAAATAATAAAACAACATTTTTTTGGTCAAGTTCATGCTAAGCTTTCGGTTATGGTTTCAGTCCAGAATTGTTTAGTTCGGTGCATCCCTAATCTGAACTCATCCCAAAAAACAAACCATCTACTGGTGTTGACACTTCTATGAGTTGATCTGCACAAGGCAAGGCAAGGCAAGTTTATTTATATAGCACATTTCATACACAGGGCGCCACGGTGGCGTAGTGGTTAGCACGTTCGCCTCACAGCAAGAAGGTCACTGGTTCGAGCCTTGGCTGGGTCAGTTGGCATTTCTGTGTGGAGTTTGCATGTTCTCCCTGTGGTTGCGTGGGTTTCCTCCGGGTGCTCCGGTTTCCCCCACAAGTCCAAAGACATGCGGTACAGGTGAATTGTGTAAGCTAAATTGTCCGTAGTGTATGTAAATGAGAATGTATGGATGTTTCCCAAAGATGGGTTGTGGCTGGAAGGGCATCCGCTGCATAAAACAAATGCTGGATAAGTTGGCGGATCATTCCGCTGTGGCGACCCCGGATTAATAAAGGGACTAAGCTGAAAAGAAAATGAATGAATGAATATCATACACAATGGTAATTCAAAGTGCTTTACATAAACAGAAGTAAAAGAAACAAGAAAAAAAAAACGATTAAAGAATTAAAACTGATCAAAACGAATAAAACAGAATAAAAGTGTTAAAACAGGTTATAGAAGAATGAAAAAGAAAAGAAAGACATAATAGTGTGATCTGTCGGACGTAGCACAGTGCTCCTTCAGTAAAGGCACAGCTAAACTGATGTGTTTTCAGTCTTGATTTGAACATACCTAATGTTGGAGCACATCTGATCACTTCTGGAAGCTGACTCCAACAGCATGGGGTGTAGCTGAAGGCCGATTCACCTTGCTTTGACTGAACTCTTGGAATTTCTAATTTACTTGATCCTAACGATCTGAGTGATCTGTTAGGTTTGTGTTCAGTCAGCATATCTGTAATGTATTGAGGTCCTAGGCCATTTACTGATTTATAGAGTAATAATACTTTAAAATCTATTCTGCATGTAATTGAAAGCCAGTACAAAGACCTAGGGAGAGGTGTGATGTGCTCTGATTTCCTCATTCTGGTCAGAATCCTGGCAGCAGCGTTCTGGATGAGCCGCAACTGTCTGACTGTCAGGCCAGTGAGGAGTCCATTACAGTAATCCACCCTGCTGGTGATAAAATCATGAACAAGTCCTCACTGGAAACAAAGCGTTTAATTCTCGCAATGTTTTTTAAATGATAGTATGTGCTATGTAGTTCTTACTACTTTGACATGACTATTGAAATTCAGATCTGACTCCAGAATCACACCAAGATTCTTGACCGTATTTTTTGTGATATGACCCTTAGAGACAAGGTACGTATTCACCTTGAGAACCTCATCTCTTTTCCCAAATGCAATGATTTCCGTTTTCTCTTTGTTTAACCGAAGAAAGTGTTGGCATATCTAACTGTTAACAAGCTTGGAGAATCTCACTTAAAGGTCGCTCGATGGACAATTGAAACTATTTAATATTGCTATACAACTATAAGTCAGGCCCTGTTCTTCTCGGGGTCGGTGTATGATGACAGCCCTGACTTCATAATGGAGATTAACATAGACTCTGCCCCTGAACTAAACACCATAAAGTACTGTGAATTCTGCGGTTAACCAAGAAAACTTTACCAGCTGGGGACACGGAGCGACTGGCTGGCCATTCGGTGTTCTTGCAATCGATCATGGGAGAACATTATGAAAACACACCGCCAGCCGCCAGGGACAGAAGCAGAGGGGAAAGTTTCCTGCCCTTCAGTCTTTTCATTTCACGCTGCTTTCATTTCCTGTCTGGGAGAACAGCGCTGAGTTTCTTTTCGGCAAGCTCAGCTGAAATCTATCATATTTTATCAGTATAAATGAGCTCGGGCTATTTGCGAATAGGAAAAGCTCTTTCATAAAACATATCGGTGGTTATCTGTTAAATGATTTTTCCATATTACGATTATGCGGTGTGGTTAATATAAAAGTGGGCGGTTCATAAGTGCTGACATCACCGCTAAACACGGATGACAGAAGACAGACCGCCGGACTATAAAGAGGTTTATGGAGTGAATAAATATGGTGTGCGCCCCTGTTTTATTTTCAGAAAATCAATCAAAGTGAACTGTAGGAAGCAAGACTCCCGTATTTTCCATTTCATTCTGCATGAGATATGCGCACGGTTTTATTTGCACAGACTTGAGGTACAGCACTAAGGAACCAAGATCACAAATGCTAACATTAAAAAAGCACTTGAAGTACTTTGAAAGTCTGAGCAAACAGTTGACACCCTGAAGACAATGTTTGCCTTCTGGTCTGCAGACCTAGGGTGCTAAAAGGGAAAACAGGCATACAGTAATGTGAAATCATCATCGGTGTTTAACGAAGGATTAAACGACTTTAAAAATACTTTCAGCATGTTTATAATAGCTATTAAAACTAAAACAATAAAACTGAAACCAAACCTATACAAGCAAACTCTTTGTCTTAAAAGCGACAAGTTGGCCTTGCTTAAAAAAGTGAGTAAACTCAACATAACTCTGAACTGTTAAGTTGACTTAATTTGTATAATTATGCATCACATTTACTTACTTTATCAGTTTAAGGAAACGGACTTACCTTTTTAAGTGCCATCAACCTATTTATTTAAAAGCAACAGATTTACTCACTTTTTAAGTAAAGTCAACTACAGTGACTAGTGAGTTAAAGCGTGTAAACTAATTGCCTTATATGTCACTTTAAGCTGTATAGAAGTGTTTTGAAAAATATCTAGTCAAATATTAGTTACTGTCACCATGGGAAAGATTAAATAAATCAGTTATTAGAAATGAGTTATTAAAACTATTATGTTTAGAAATGTGTTAAAATCTGCTCTCCGTTAAACAGAATTTGGAGAAAAAATAAATAGGGGGGCTAATAATTCAGCGGGCTAATAATTGTGACTGTACATGTAAACATTTCAATTCCAATGATTGAACAAAATATATTTGTAAAAAAAAATACATGTAAACAACCAATTTTGCAATATTTTGATATATATTGAAAGCTATATTGCATATGAAAGTTCTTATGTCAAACACTGAATGCAAAATATTTCAAAAATGATTGTTTACAAATATTGTGTTCAACCATTGGAACTATATATATATGTACCAACATGTATGTTGAAATATATTAGCTATAATTTCATGTGTTCAAAAATAGCTATATATGAACATATATATAGAAATATATTGCTGGCATCCGGAATAGTTGGCAGTTCATTCCACACTGTGGCGACTCTTTATAAATAAGGGACTAAACCAAAGGAAAATGAATGAATGAATGAATGAATGAATGAACGAATATATATAAATAATTGCCTTAAAAGCAACAAGTTGACTTCACAAAGATAAAGTAAACCCATTGTAACTTGGAACTGTTAAGTTGACTTAATTTTTTATAATTATGCAAATTTTACTTACTTTTTAATGTCAACTAATCCCTTTTTACAGTGTCAGACTATTTTAGCCTGTCTGTTTTTAAACAATTACTGTATTTAATACAATATTACATATTTGGTGCTTCAATAAATTTATAAAATCTACAATTAGCCTGTATTGAATTTAGAAGAGTCTGAATGAGCAGAGTTATTTTAGTTACTGTTTGTCATTTTGCTAGATACAGAAAAGCTGGAAAAAAACAAACAAGGTGTATTGGAAAAAAGTGATTAGTTTACTTTTATTTATTTTTTAAAAAGTGAGTACAATTTGCATAATTATAAAAATTAAGTCAACGGAACAGTTCCAACCCAAGTAGCAAAGAATTCTGGCCCAGATTTGGCATAAAGCTGGAACAGCAGACATTCATCCGGCACTGGCATACAGCATGTGGGCCAAACATGGCCTGGGTTTGACAGAGGTGGCACCGTCTTCGAGGCGGCACACAAGATTTGGGCCAGATGTAAAATGTAGTATTTGGCCCAGATTTAAAAAATTTATATGTGGAACACATACGTTTCGCCAGTCTTGACCCACATTTAAAATACATAAAAATAATTTTTGAATAAAGAAAAGAATTCTACCAATCCGGTCACTTTGAGAAAAAGCACGCAAATAGTGTCATAATGGCGAGTTCAGACTGCATGATTTTAGCCCCGATTTTGACTCACCGACAGGTTTTGAGAAATCGCCGACAAATGCCTGAAATCACAGGCAATCGGTGCTCGTTCACGCGAGTAATAATCACACAGTATAAACTATCAAAGTCGCGATCTGAGAAAATCGCAGATGAGTCGCCGATGCCCGGGAGATATTTGGTGTGCTAAATATCTGGAGCGGTCGGCGATTCAAATCATGCTGTGTGAAATGTGTTTTGACTAAAAATAACATTGGCGATCGCTAAAGCCAATGAGAGAGCAGCGTTCACTAATGTGGGTACCTGCAGGCCAGCGGGAGGTTGAGGGAGAAGTTAAAAGTGCTTATTTTCAGTTTGATACAAAAAATAGGGGGAAAATTAGTGTAAATTTGGCATGAGCTCCCATGTCTGTTTGATGCGTCATGTGAGCAATATCACAACCCAACCCGGTCAAAAAATAAAAAACTTGAGGAGAAATTGCTAATTCCCTTCAAAGCCAGGTGAGCAAATATGTACATTTTCTACCTCATTAAAGGCTTCTTTCTCGTTTTGTAATAAAAGATATGCTACGTGTTTTTAAGTGTGAGACGTAGTTTGGACAAAGTTGTCTGTGATTCTTCCAATTTTGAAGTCATGCAGTGTGAAACTCCCTCTCGCCGATCTATCTTGCAGCGTAAACAAAGCGGCGACAAAACAGTGTGAAAACATCTGTGACACGACTACTTTGAAAATCATGCAGTCTGAACTCAGCATAAAGCGCAATCCTTCATAGGTTTATCAATTTCAATGCAATTGTGACACACCAACCTAACTGGGCCAGATCAGGCCCAGTAATGGGTTAATGACTGCGCTGAGACTTGATCCAGATACGGTCCATGTTTGGCCCTTGTCTGGAAGTCAGATTTGGTCCAGTCATGTAAGGTAATTCAGTGCGGCATGTGGGCCAAGCAAAACCTGAGTGTGTGGGCCAGAACTGGGCCAGAGAAATTTTGCCATGTGGGAAGTTACAATGGGTTTACTTTATTTTTGTGAAGTCAACTTGTTGCTTTTATGGCAATCGGTTTACTCGCTTTAACTAACTAATTAGTTTTTACAGTGTAATTAGTTTATACACTGAAAAATGTGATTAGTTACTTTAAAAAGGTGGGTAAACCTGTTTTACATTTAAAAAAATCGCAAAAATTAAAAAAATTTTAATCAAACGTTTCAGTTCAAAGTACAACAGGTTTACTCACTTTTTTAAACTACACTCCAAAAACTTTTGATTGTTTTTGAAAAGTTTGCTGTTTGTTCAAACTACTTACAGTATTTAAAATGAGCTGAAACAACACAATTCTTGAGTTTTTTGGGGACAGCTTAATTGTTTTATGTTCATTCTTTTTTTTTCATCGGCTTAGTCCCTTTATTTATCAGGGGTCGCCACAGTGGAATGAACCGTTAACTTATCCAGCATATGTTTTACACAGCAGATGCCCTTCCAGACGCTACCCAGAACTGGGAAATACCAGCACTATCTCACGGCAATTTGTAACTTTTGATTTAGTGGCTAATTCGTATGAATTCGTATGATCTAATTCATACAATTTAGTACGATTTGCTCATCACCCAATGACGGTTGGGTTTTGGGGTGGGGTTAAGTGCCACGCCTGCTTTTTTAAAATCATACATTTTCATAAGACTGAAACTGGCAAAACGTAAAATGCTTACGTTTTCTCGTGAGATCAGGCTGGAAATACCCATACACTCTCGCATTCATCACAGTACATTATGTTAGCTGACCAATTAGAGCCTCTAAAGGGTGGGTCTTCAGAGGAACTATGAAATATGTCAGTTGTTTTCATGTTAGCAGAGAAGCTGTATATAATCAAAATAAGCTATATGAAATAATAATGTGATTTTCGACAAATGAAGCATGAGCACACATTTCTTTGCACCCCATAAACACAACCAAGCCTCAATAATACACTCTAGACCACACCTTTAAAGTAAAGACAACTAATCACTTCATTACCATAAACAAAATTCACATGCACTGTACACATGCACAAGTACTGTACACTTTGAGCTGTGCAAACTGGGAATCGGCCTGTCTCTTTGCATATCCACATGCTCAATTTTCCATCCTGCTGTTTTTGCGTAGAGACTGCAATGATGAATCATCAGGGATCCAGCATCGGCCCAAAACACATTCTCAGACAGTCTTACTCAGACTTACAGGACTCAAACTGCGAGTCTCGCTCTCCTAAAAAGGCAAAAGGTCTCTTATAAAAGGAGCTGACAAGATGTTGATAAGTGTGTTTCTAAAAAGAAACAACCACCCTACGGTTTATTCAGGATGGCGTCATCATCTCTGACCCGTCAAGAGCAATTAACATCCATGTGTGAATGAGCTCAAATTAGAGCAAATAGGTTACACGACACACAACGGATTGAGGGTAACGACTTTATTTAGAAATTAAAGCCATTTTCTGCACATTTCATTCACCCAAACATTGCTAGACATCCAATTCTTTAACTTTACAACTGTTTACCCAAAGATTCGCCAAGAACTGTTTTTGTTTACCAGACAATTCGGCAATGGCCTCTCTTGTCTTTGTCCCTGTTAAACCCTCATTTGCGTCGCCCTGAAATATCAACAGGTTTTATTCCCAATGTTAACAATGCTTTAAAAGTCTCAGACAGGCTTGAAAAAAGCACTCAGAGTGTGGTCTGCATATCAGTCAATCACGCAATACACAAAGGAAAAAGCAGTGTCTAGCAATAGCTTGTTTTTCTTCTGTGAAAGAGTAAAACTAATTGCTCAATACTGAATTTATTAAGTGAATCCCAATACAAATTGCACTCCAGGTTTAAAGCTGATTTGAATTCATCCTTTGGTTTAGTTAGATAGAAATAGGATATACTGGCAATATATGCAAATCACACATTTGACATACATACAAGTTCATTTGGATTTCACATATATAAAATATGTCATATGCAACATATATTTCAAATTATTGCAATAAATGTCTGTTGACATATATATTTCTTTCAATGACTGTAATTACAAATACGTACATATATGTTGAAATATATTAGCTATGATTGCATGTGTTCATAAACGGGCATATTCATGAACAAATATGTAAGTATATGTATATATTTGTGTCTATATACGTATAACATATGAATGACATACAGTTGAAGGCAGAATTATTAGCCTCCCTTTGAATTTTTTGTCTTTTTTGAATATTTCCCAAGTGATGTTTAACAGAGCAAGGACATTTTCACAGTATGTCTGATCATGTTTTTTCTTCTTTTTTTTCATTTTTTTTTATTTTGGCTAGAATAAAAGCAGTTTTGAATTTTTTAAGAACCATTTAAAACCAATGTGGTCAAAATTATTACCCTAACCTGCCTGGTTAACCTAATTAACCTTAAGCCTTTATATGTCACTTTAAGCTATATAGAAGTGTCTTGAAAAATATCTAGTCAAATATTATTTACTGTCATCATGGCAGAAATAAAATAAATCAGTTATTAGACATGAGTTATTAAAACTATTATGTTTAGAAATGTGTTGAAATCTTGCTCCCCGTTAAACAGAATTTGGGGAAAAAATAAACAGGGGGGCTATTAATTCAGGGGGGCTAATAATTCTGACCTCAACTGTATATGTAAACATTTTCAATTCCAATGATTGAACAAAATATATTTGTAAAAAAATATACATGTAAACAACCAATTTTGCAATACTTTGATATATACTGAAAGCTATATGACATATGAAAGTTCATTAAATGACTTATGTCATAAATTGTATGCAAAATTTCAAAATATTGCAAAAATGATTGTTTAAATATATATATATATATATATATA
>CAIGQQ010036011.1:1510379-1528688 GCA_903798035.1 Danio albolineatus
AACCAGTTCTCTTCTGCCACTTTTCCTCCATCCTAATGTCATTTATCGGAAAAGAACCAGTGTTATATTGATTCACAGCACCCTGCAGTAAAAGCTAACCCCTTCCCCTAGACACGTCAGGTTTGACACAAAAAGAAACCAAAAAAATAACACATCGAAATTAAGCACATGCTGGGAATCATTCATTCATCATTTTCTTGTCGGCTTAGTCCCTTTATTAATCCAGGGTCGCCACAGCAGAATCAACCGCCAACTTATCCAGCATATTTTTATAGCGGATGCCCTTTCAGCCGCAACCCATCTTTGGGAAACATCCATACGCACATTCACACTCATACACTACGGACAATTTAGCCTACCCAATTCACCTGTACCACATGTCTTTGGACTTGTGAGGGCCCAGAGGAAACTCATGCAACCACGGGGAGAACATGCAAACTCCACACAGAAATGCCAACTGACCCAGCCGGGGCTCAAACCAGCGACCTTCTTGCTGTGAGGCGAACGTGCTACACACTACGCTACCGTGGCGCCCTGCTGGGAATCAGTGTTCTGCAATATCAAGAAATCATTCCTGCCAAAAAACACATCTATAAGGCAATACATCACTACCGATGCCGCAAATGTTTGAGAAGGCAACTTTTGGCCTGTTTACACTGAGTGGTACAGTATGGGTCGGTACAGGTCACCTTTATCAGGCTTGCGTTTCCACTGCTAAAGGGTACTCTTTTGGTGGGCGTGGTGTACGACAAAAAGTTTCAGTCGACGTCATTCTCGCTCGGGGAAATATCTACTGTGAATCTGTACGGGTCGTTCACATTTCATATGAGAAGCACTTCTCATAAAACAGAGGCTTTATTATACACATAAATACTGACGTTTAAATGTTCTTTACTAACCTTTCTATGAACATGATCTGATTATAACTGCAGATCAATGATGTGAAGTAGCCTACTGTCTGCGATTATATCAAATAAATAAATAAATGCAGCATATATGAACACATACAGCGCCTTACATATTTAAATATATATTACCAATTACAGAAAAACTACACACAGCATACACTTATGCCTTATTTAGGTTCAAAAACAACACGAAGTATAGCCCACAGTCAGTGCAGACCTCTCATCTGTGTCTTCAATCTTCACCAGCACATGTAACCTCTTGTTAGAAAGTAATTCTGTCATTTTGAGGTCATAATAGTCCAGAAGGTGATGATAATATTTAAACTTAGCATTTTCTTCATGTTTGCTAAAAAAATAATTTGCTCCTTTGTTTTCCCGGCTTCTCCTTTGTTTTTGCACAAGTCAGTCTCGCGTTTGTCAGTTTCTGAAAGGATCAGGTTTCAAAAGCACGTCAATAATCAAGCGCACGTTATTATCATCAGCTCAAAAAGTTTGTTATTTCAAATATTGATGCGCCCGCGAGCGCAAGTGAGAAAGCGAAATCGCTCGTGCTTTAGATGGGCACGTAAAAAACTACCGGGCACAGGGGAGAATCTGCTCTTCTTCTTCTTGGCTTTGTGGCTGTTCATCAAGACGACGACGACAAGGTTTATTTGAGCTCGGGTCGACCATGGCTCGTTATTATATGTTTCTATTATTTTGGTGTATTGTATCTCGGCTGTGTTATAAACATGGCGGGTCCTTTGTTTTCATTCTGGCTTGTTGCAGGAGCAAATGACGTATCTCTGTAAACCATTAGCGTTAAGCTGTGCGTCTAGCTCTGCCTTTTGGTCAGCCTTTGGTACTCTTGGTACCCTTTGCAAAGGGTGACCAAAAAGTGGTACAGTACGGTTTGGTTCAGTATGCTTTTAGACAGTGGAAACAGCCCTAAAAGCGTACCGTACCATACCACTCAGTGGAAATGGTCCATTAAAGCATTTATTATATCTCTGCGATTCAGGTTTTTAACACACAACAAATGGAACCAGGATGGCCGAGTGGTTAAGGCGTTGGACTTAAGATCCAATGGACAGATGTCCTCGTGGGTTCGAACCCCACTCCTGGTAGGATGAACTGAATTTTAAATGCACTAATGTATATTTGAACAGTTCCCTTACAAACAAGCAACTAGTGTTAGCTATCGAAAAAGAACTAGTGTTATATTGATTCGCAGCACCCTGTGGTAAAGCTAACTCTTTCCCCTTGACATGTCAGATACGGTGAACAAAGGAAACCCAAAAAAATAACACATCGAGATTAAGCACATGCTGGGAATCAGTGTTCTGCAATATCAAGAAATCATTCATGCCAAAAAAATACATCTACAACGCAATACATCACTACTGATGCTGCAAATGTTTGAGAAGGCAACTTAAAGCATTTATTAAATCACTGCAATTCTGATTTTTAATATTGCAGGTTTCGAACTTATTTAACGCACAATGAATGGAACCAGGATGGCCGAGTGGTTAAGGCGTTGGACTTAAGATCCAATGGACAAATGTCCTCGTGGGTTCAAACCCCACTCCTGGTAGGAGGAACTGAGTTTTAAATGCAGTAATGTGCACGCAAACAGTTCCCTAACCTACAAATTAGCCTCTTGTTGCCATTAAAATTAAATTCCATCCGACTGTTCCCAACTTATAAGCGAGCCTACTCACTGAACACATGATCGTAGAGAGAAAGTGCACCAAAACACTGTATTCAGAATTATTGTATTTCAGAATTCTAGAGTCTCCAATAAAGCAGTTCTCTCTGCCTATCCTACACCATCCTTGTGTCATTTATCGGAAAAGAACTAGTGTTATATTGATTCGCAGCACCCTGCGGTAAAAGCCAACCCTTCCCCCTTGACCTGTCAGGTACGATGAACAAAAGAAACCCAAAAAATAACACATCGACATTAAGCACATGCTGGGAATCACTCTTCTACAATATCAAGAAATCATTCGCACCGAAAAGCCACCGTAATTACCCGTCGAGAGCCCTCAGAGAAGATAATGACGGCTTGCTCTTCAAAGACCACTCTCCGGCCCCCCTTTTGCGGAGATCCAGCAGGGTTTTTGGGAGATGGACAGATCGAGAGTGCTGCCCCTGCTGATGGAGAAGCCTTGGAAAAGCAGGAACAATTGAACGCTCATTAGCATGGCAAAGGTCTGCTCATTACAAGGGTCGCTCATTACAGAGCCGCTCTCAGATGAAAGAGCCGATCGGACTCAACATAAAGAGGTGTCCACTATTTTTAAAAAGAGTGCTTGGAAAAGGGGGGTTAGAATTGGAAACAGAGGATAAGCACCCCCATCTGTGAACCAAATAAATTGACATGTCTGGTCTGGCATAGACGCCAAACAACATCAATAAACACAAACCATTCAGACTCAAAAACATTTGCTGTTTGTTCAAACCACTTATTTAAAATGAGATGAAACAACACAATTCTTGAGTTTTTTTGGGGACAACTTAAATCTTTAATGTTTGATATATTTAAATTAGTAAGAACTAATAAGTTACCTTAATTAATGCTGCCCCAACACAAATCAATGGTGTGGAGCCCAGAATTTTTTACAGCACATATCATCTATGGAAATAATCATAACATGCTATTGCGATATGGTTTCTGGAGAAGTAAATGACATTCAGAATTAGACCCAGGTTAATAAAAACTGATTGATGTACACTCATTTTGATGACTGTTGGTTGCTTAAAATAAAATGGAAAGTGCATTAATACAATTACCTCCTCAAAGTGTTATTGGTTGATATTAAAAAATAGGCAATAACTAGCAAACGGCTAATCGAGAATACACCTACCAAAGAAGAGTAGATAGGGATTGTAATCTTTTCTCTTAAGCTGTGGTCACACTGATGTTGTTCACTTGTGATTGGATCATTGAAATTGGAAATTGATGTCTATACATATATCAATATCTATATATTGATATCTATGCCCAGCGCTACAGCCACTACAGCCAATTTAGCTTACCCAATTCGCTATAGCACATGTCTTCGGACTGTGGGGAAAACCCGGAGCACCCAAAGGAAGCCCACCCAAACACGGGGAGAACATACAAACTCCACACAGAAATGCCAACTGACCCACAAAGAAGAATAGATGGGGATTGTAATTTCATTCATTCATTCATTCATTTTCTTTTCGGCTTAGTCCCTTTATTAATCCGGGGTCGCCACAGCGGAATGAACCACCAACTTATCCGGCATTTGTTTCACGCAGCGGATGCCCTTCCAGCCACAACCCATCTCTGGGAAACACATCCATACATTCTCATTCGCACACATACACTATGGACAATTTAGCTTACCCAATTCACCTGTACCGCATGTCTTTGGACTGTGGGGGAAACCGGAGCACCCGGAGGAAACCCACGCAACCACGGGGAGAACATGCAAACTCCACACAGAAATGCCAACTGGCCCAACCGGGACCTGGCCCAACCGGGAATCGAACCAGCGACCTTCTTGCTGTGAGGCGAACGCGCTACTCACGCGCCACCGTGGCGCGGATTGTAATTTGCTATGGGGGAAATGATCTTTTCTCTTAAGTCGTGGTCACACTAGAGCTTATGCTTGCCAAATTATTTTGTATGGCACTGCAACAGGGGGCAAGATTAAACAAAATGATTAGACACATTTAAAAAGGGGAGGCATTACTCCATATTTTTAAATTTCTGTACACAGAGGTCATGTTTTGATCTTCGATTGGCCTCACGCAATCACGTGATGTCATTTCGCAGGTCAGAGTTTACCAAGCTTGAACTTTGCAATGCAGTGACATGCGAAACTTGTCGCATGAGCTTGCGTTTCCAGTCTGCCGCATTCGCATGCGTATGAGTGGCAGCCTATGGGGTGAAAAGTGCAGTGTGACTGCAGCTTTAGACAGAATATGGATACATTTTTTAACAGTGTTTCCCAACCCTGAACAAGGTCCTATTGTTTAGTTTAAACCTTTATTAAGTGTTTTCTACTTGTAATTGGATAAATGAAGTTGGAAACTGAGATCTACATAAGAAGGTTGAATAAAATAAGCTTTCCATTGATGTTTGGTTTGTTTGGATAGGACAATATTTGATCAAGATACAGCTATTTGATAATCTGAAGGCTCAAAATATTGAGAAAATCAACTTTCAACTTCTTCGCAACGTATCTAATCAATTAAAAATATTTTTTTTTATACATTACCGAAGAAAATGTTACAAAATTCCTTCTTTTTTAGCTTGGTCCCTTTATTAATCTGGGGTCTGAATGAACCACCAACTTATACAGCATATGTTTAATGCATGTTTAATGCTTCCAGCTGCAACCCATCACTGGGAAACATCCATTCACACTCATTCACATACACTGCTGACAATTTAGCTTACCCAATTTGCCTATAGCGCATGTCTTGTTGGAGGAAACCGGAGCACCCAGAGGAAACCCACACGAACACAGGGAGGACATGCCAACTCAACACAGAAATGCCAATTGACCCAGCTGAGGCTCAAACCAGCACCTTTCTTGCTGTGAGGCTAAAGCTCTACCCACTGCACCACCATGCCACCCAAAATTTACGAAATGTATAATAATATTCTAATGATTTTTGTCATTAAAGAAATGACAAAAATTACTTTTGACCCATTTATTATGTATACATGCATTATGTATTTTAGGCTATTTCTACAAATATACCTGTTCAACTTAATAAACCAGATGCAAATTTGTGGTTCAGGGTCAAATATTAGGTGTAAATAGGTTCCTATTTGCAAGCCTATTAGTCCCAACAAGTGAAAAATCAGCAATGCCTGTTTTTTTTCCTTCTATAAATGTTGAGTACCAGCATTAAGCTGTCACATTCTATTCAAGAGTTATATATGAATAAATAACTAAATATACAGAAAAATTCATAGATTAATAACTTTTCTGTGGAAAATGTTTGAGCCTGTGGTCAGATTATTGTTCATACATTGCAGTTTTTACCACTGTAATGTTGCATTCCATAATGCCCTTTGTACTTGCCAAAAGCCAATTTGTACACTCATCCAGTACTTGGCAAGTGTTGATTTTGGACCCTGCATGTGCACCACCATAACCACCAAAAACGCAGCAGTGATCTCCTTCCCCAAAGTCATTATCAGCTGTCCAGGTCTTACTTATGAGCTCCAAGCTCCCTGGAGACACTGAGACAAGTGTGCTGGTCAGTGGGGGAGGTGAGGGCCGGTGGGGTCCCGCTCCTAAACGAGGGGTTGAAGAGGAACAGAGGGATTCAGAATGATGAAGGAGTCTTTGAAGAGATGGAGATGGAGGGATGATGGCTCTTTGAGGTCTGCTTGGGCACTGAAGGGCTTTTGTGTGGAAACCTCCTGCAAGAACAGTTCACGTTACTGCAGGACAATGGCTGGTTAAACTGCGCACAGAAAGAGGTTAATCCACAAAGAATAGGCCGGCGGCCGGTAAAGCTAGTGACACAGGGCCTGGAGAAAAGTGTTAAATTAAAATAAAATAAAATAAAATTAAAGTGTTTGCTTGGTGAGCCGTGCAGAAGGCGATCAAAGCAGAACGCCGTTGTGTCACAAATGGGGAAGATGCTTAAGGGGACGCGTTCACTCGGCATTAAGGAAGAATGGGAACACACACTGAGCAGCTGCACTACTATAAGTGAAAATTACATCATCATTCACTCACCCTTTACTTGCTCCAAATCTGTTTCTTTCTTCTGCTCAACACAGAAGAGGATATTGTGTAAAAAAAATGCTGGTAACAGGTACTGACTCAAAATATATTATTTTGTGTCCAACAGAGGAAATTACACTCATAAAGGTGTAAAATCACATGAAGGTGAGTAAATGATGTTGGCATTTTCATTTTTTTAATGTAAACTATCCCTATAAGATCCAATGGACACCCTAGAGATAGCTTTTGATAACCAAAAGGTCAGGCACAACAGTTAAGTTCATTCAGATTACTTCTGCACAGCAACCAGGATGGCCGAGTGGTTAAGGCGTTGGACTTAAGATCCAATGGACAAATGTCCTCGTGGGTTCAAACCCCACTCCTGGTAAACCTTTAAATGAATCTATGTGATTACCATTCAATCGGATCCATCCATTTAAAACTGGTGGTACACCTACTGTACTTTGGCTGCACCACTGAGACCTCCAAGTGGGTGGGATTTACACCACAAGTAGGTATGGTATAGGTCACAGGTGTCAAACTCAGTTCCTGGAGAGCTGCAGCTCTGCTCAGTTTAGGCCCTGTTTACACTAATGCGTTATCGTTTTAAAACGCATAAGTTTTGCTACGGTTACGCCATCCGTCCACACTACGCCGGAGTTTTCGAGCCCCGAAAACGGAGGCGTTTTGTAAACGCTGGAGAGGCCGTTTTCATTCTAAAACGCTGCTGCTCCGTCTCAGTTTGGATGTGGGAAAACGGACACATCTGGAGGCGTGGCTGCTGAGATTCGCTACTTGATTGGGGCTTTTGGGTCATTGCGTAACCTTCCCTTATTCGTCAAGCCCCTTTCACATGACTATAACGACATCGGCAGACGGCAGACCAGCCTTCGCTGTAAACACTGTATTTTCGATTTGCATGAATGTTTTATAAAGCTAATTGAGTCCTTCAGGTTTGTTTAAAACCTACAGGTAAGTGTGTTGAAGCAGGGTTGTAACTAAAATGTGCAGGGCTGCGGCCCTCCAGGGACTGAGTTTGACACCCCTGGTCTAGGTCTAGACGCAACTGGTTATGCTGTGGTCACACTAGAGTTTGAGCATGCAAAATTCTGTTGTACGGTGCTGTGAAAAGAGGCCAGATTAAACAAGATGATTAGATGTTTAAACAGCAAGGGACTGGTCCATATAATAAATTTCTGTCCAGAGAGGTCATGTTTTGATCTTCGATTGGTCTTATGATTGATTTCGCTGGTCAGAGTTCACCAAACTTGAACTTTGCACCACAGCAAACTGCAAACTTGTTGCATAAGCTTGCGTTTCTGGTCTAATGCACTCGCGTGCATATTATAAATGGAGGTCTGTGGGGAGAAAAGTCCAGTGTGACAGCGGCTTTACTGTGAGGTTGGGTTTAGGGTTGGGGCTGACATTCACAAAACACAATAGGTTAGACGCTGTGTCATATACAAGACATTAAATAAATTAAGGCCTGCCCACTTGGAGCTGACTAGCTCATTTGGAGCTCACCTAGACCTCCATTTATACCCTTCTCTACTGATCTAGGTCAGGGGTGTCCAAATTCGGTCCAGGAGGGCTGGTGTACTGCTGAGGTTAGCTCCAACTTGCTTCACCACACCTGCCAGGAAGTTTCTAGTATATCTAGTAAGAGTTTTTCATTACCTGATTCAGGTGTGATTAAGGTTGGAGCTAAACTCTTCAGGGCACCAAAATGTGTGGTTTTTTTATACAGTATGTGTTTTCCAAATGACTGTATTATCTAAGATGGATCTTATTGTAATGCAATGTATATAAAGGGTTTTTATGCACCCTGTTTAATAAATAAGCATTTTAGTAGAACCATTTTAGTAATGAACCAGTGACAGTTTTGAATGAAATACAACAACACTGTAGGTGTGGTGATCAACAAATAGGCTACAGTCACACTGCAGGTGTGGTGATCGAGAAACTAATAGGGTCCTCTAAGTGCCTCTAAAGGAGCCTATAAAGAAAACAAAAGCATCCACTAGTAACCAGGATGGCCGAGTGGTTAAGGCGTTGGACTTAAGATCCAATGGACAAATGTCCTCGTGGGTTCGAACCCCACTCCTGGTAAATTGTTGCTTAAAAAGCTTCCTTAAAGACTTCGGTTAAGGTAGTATGTGCACATTTAGGATACAATGATTGTCTTACGGGTCAATGCTGACCCATCAGCTATACTCTTTTACACCATAAAAACTACAGGAGGATTCCAGCACTGTCTCTGTAGGTACATTTAGCATTTGAATACTGCATATATCCTTTACTTTAGTCAAAAGGAGACTATAGAGAAAACAAAAGCGTCCACATCTCACCAACCACATTCAAATACACACTCACCGGCTACTTTATTAGTTACACATGTCCAACTGCTTGTTAACATAAATTTCTAATCAGCCAATGACATGGCAGCAACTGGGATTTTGAATGTGGCATGGTTGTTGGTGCCAGACAGGCTGGTTTTAGTATTTCAGAAAATGCTGATCCACTGAGATTTTCACGCACAACCATTTCTAGGGTTTAATATCCAGGGAAAATTTCCAGTAAGCGGCAGTTCTGTAGGCGCAAACGCCTTGTTGATGCCAGAGGTCAGAGGATAATGGCCAGACTGGTTCCAGCTGATAGAAAGGCAACAGTCAAAAAACTACTGATTACAACCCAGGTATGCTGAAGAGCATCTCTGAACACACAACATGTACAACCTTGAGGCGGATGGGCTACAGCAGCAGAAGACCACACCAGGTGCCACTCCTGTCAGCTAAGAACAGAAAACTGAGGCTACAATTCGCACAGGCTCATCAAAATTGGACAATAGAAGATTGGGAAAACGTTTCCTGGTCTGATGAGTCTAAATTTCTGCTGCGACATTCAGATGGTAGGGTCAGAATTTGAACAACATAAAAAGCATGGGTCCATCCTGCCTTGTAGCAGCGGTTCAGGCTGCTGGTGGTGTCGTAACAGTGTGGGGGATTTTCTCGGCACACTTTGGGTCCTTTACTACCAATTGAGCATCGTACCAACACCACAGCCTACTTGAGTATTGTTGCTGACCATGTCCATCCCTTTATGACCACAGTGTACCCATCTTCTGATGGCTACTTCCAGTAGAATAACGCGCCATGTCATGAAGCGCAAATCATTGTGCTGGTTTCTTGAATAGGAGAATATGAGAGTTCACTGTACTCAAATGGCCTCCACAGACACTAGAGCTCAATCCAATAGAGCACCTTTGAGATGTGTTGGAAAGTAATATTCTGCAGCAATTGCATGATGCTCTCACATGTCAATACAGACCAAAATCTCTGAGAAATATTTTCAGTACCTTGTTGAATCTATGCCACGAAAGATTAAGGCAGTTCTGAAGGCAAAAGGGGATCCAACCAGGTACTAGTAAGGTGTACCTAATAAAGTGGCCAGTGAGAGTACAACCTTTTTCTTTAGTCAAAAGCAAGTAATGCCCACAGATTAAACATTGATGAAATACTGCACATTGACTTGCACACAGTTTGTGCTTAAGTTGAGGTTGTTTCTTTGTACAAAATTGATTTGAGAATTGGAAAATACAAGGAAAAACAGAACAAAGACCGTATAAGGGTAAGTGGGTTGACATTAAAGTCTAACCAAAAAAAATAAATAAAAAATCTCCTCCTGAGTTGATTCCTTATGGACTTATGAAACCTTGAGATGTTTAGGCAAGCCTACAAATCAATGTTTCTCACACAGAAGACAGAATACTCGAAGAAAATCACCTCAAATATTCATATGCCAGTGTGCCGAGGTCATTTTAATAACCAGATGTTTGTTTTTCCTCAGAAACCTCTTACCCTGCCCTCCCATGTGTACAATGGCTGTGTGTTTCTGACAAAATGGGTCTCGTCTCACATGAGCACTCCATTCTATGAGTGCTAATAAGAAAGCATGTCAGTAGGGACGCCTGCTGTTTCGGAAAGCGAGAGGAAGTGAGTCCGGTGACTGACAGGTTGTATATAGATGCTATCCACACCTTCGAGCGCACAGAGTAAGTGCTGATCTCTCTGTCGCTATGGCAGCCCTGCAATATTAAACCACCAGAAACCATGGTTACTGACTTATGTGTGCTTTCCATCCCTGCAAGACTGGAGCCGATTTAATGAATGCAATCTTTTTGCTGCTTTACAATGCGTTCAGGAGCAATTTCAATTAATTTGCACATAATAATATATGCATGGACTTTTCTTAAATATGTACTAGATCACATTTTGTTTAAGTCAGGCATGTTATTAAAGAATATGTATTTCATTGTTGTACTTTGTTGCATAGAATTACACAATTTGTAACCTTGCAAGCAATATCAGAATTTCTGGCACTTTATTGGGTACACCAGTCCAACTGCTCCTTAACGCTAGTTTCTAATCAGCTAATCCCATGACAGCAACTCATTTAGAAATGTAGACATGGTCAAGATGATCTGCTGCAGTTCAAACCGAGTATCAGATTGGGGAAGAAAGGTGATCTAAATTACTTTGAATGTGGCTTGGTTGTTGATGCCAGACGGGCAGGTCTGAGTATTTCAGAAACTGTTAATCTACAAGAATTTTCACGCACAATCAATAGGCAAGAGTAACTCAAAAAACAACTCGTTACAACCGAGGTATGCAGAAAAGCATCTCTGAACACAAAACACGTTAAACCTTGAAGCAGATGGGCTACAGCAGCAGAGGACCACACCGGGTGCTGCTCCTATCAGCTAAGAACAGGAAACTGAGGCTACAATTCACACAGGCTCACTAAAATTGGACAATAGAAGGTTGGAAAAACATTGTCTGGTCTGATGAGTCTCAATTTCTGCTGCCATTCAGATGGTAGGGTCAGAGTTTGACATCAACAACATGAAAGCATGGATCCATCCTGCCTTGTATCAACAAATACACACTGGTGGTGGTGGTGTAATGGTGTGGGGGATATTTTTTAGGCACACTTTGGGCCCATTAGTACCAATTGAGCATGGTGTCAACACCACAGCCTACCTGAGTACTGCTGCTGACCATGTCCATCCCTTTATGACAGTGGTCTCAAACTCCTGGATGGCCACAGCTCTGCATAGTTTAACTCCAACCACCTCCAACTCACACCTGCTTACTAGTTTCTAGTAGACTTGAACACCTTGATTAGTTGAACCAGCTGTGATTGGGGTTGGAGCAGAACTGTGCAGAGCTGTGGCCCTCTGGGAATCGAATTTGAGACCTATGCTTTATGACAACGTGTACCCATCTTCTGATGGCTACTTATAGCAGGATAACACACCATGTTATAAATCTCTGAGGAATATTTCCAGTACCTTGTTGAATCTATACAATGAAAGATTAAGCCACTTCTGAAGGCTTAAGATCCAACGGACACATGTCCTCGTGGGTTCAAACCCCGCTCCTGGTAAATCAAATTTTAAATGAAGTAATAACACAGCTGTTATGTTATCAACAAACTAGTTTTTAAAACTGCATGAGCCATCTTTTTGTGTTCAAAACCCACTTCTAGTTGGGCAGTTTCATCGTTAAAGGGACAGTTCAACCAAAATGGTCATCATCACACTCTAAACATGCCTGGTTATTTCAACCCAAGACATGGACTAACCCAAACATTGGGTTAAATTTGGTCCAATTAATTAATTAATTCATTCATTTTCTTTTCGGCTTAGTCCCTTTATTAATCCGGGGGTTGCCACAGCAGAACGAACCGCCAACTTATCCAGCACATGTATTACGCAGCGGATGGTGTTTTAGCTGCAACCTATCTCTGGGAACCATCCATACACACTCATTCACACTCATACACTACGGACAATTTAGCTTACCCAATTCACCTGTACCGCATATCTTCGGACTGTGGGGGAAACCGGAGCACCCGGAGGAAACCCATGCAAACGCAGGGAGAACATGCAAACTCTACACAGAAACGCCAACTGACCCAGCCGAGGCTCGAACCAGCGACCTTCTTGCTGTAAGGCGACAGCACTACCTACTGCCTGGTCCAATTAATTTAGTAGTTAATTCTATTAAGTAACAATAGAAGATATTTTGCATAATGTTGGAAACCTGTAACCATTGACATCCATAGTTTGAAGCATAGTAGATCTATTGTATATGAATGTCAATGGCTACAGGTTTACAAAATTTTTTAAACTATCTTCTTTTGTGTTTAACAGATAAATAAAATTTTAACATTTGGGACCACTCGAGAGAAGTAAATAGTTCATTTTCACTTTCAGGGTGAACTATCCCTTTAAGCAGAATAAAGGCAAGAAAGTTAGTAGAATGATCATCTCACAGCAAGAAAGTTGCTGGTTTGAGCCTTGGCTGGGTCAGTTGGCATTTCTGTGTGGAGTTTGCACGTTCTCCCTGTGTTCACGTGGGTTTCTCCCACAAATCCAAAGACATGTGGTATAAGTGAATTGGGTAAGCTAAATTATTCGTAGTGTATGTCTGTGAATGAGTGTGTATGGATGTTTTCCACTGAAGGATTGCAGCTGGAAGGGCATCCGCCAAGTAAAACATATGCTGGATAGATTGGCGGTTCATTCTGCTGTGGTGACCCCAGATTAATAAAGGGAGTAAGCTAAAAAGAGCGTGAATGAATGAATGAAATTAAACATGTCTGTATTTTATGTTGGACTTTCTTAGCATTTCCAATCTTCTGAAAGAACACTCATGCACTTATTGTATTTGACAAAGCCATACAACGCTCAGCTGCCAAAACCAACCTCCGCAGACTGCAGCGAATAGTCTGGACTGCTAAAAGAATCACTGGCACTATTCTTCCTACACTTAAAGAACTGTACTCTTCCAGAGTGAGTAAAGGGGCTTGCAAAATCACTCTGGACACTTCACGACACCGTCGGAGAAAGTCTAGCATGTCCAATTTTTTTCTCGTCCTTTACGATGAGTTCAGTCATGTGTGTGCCGGTCAATTACAATTTAATTAATTTAATCAAAAAAAAATTCTTTACATCTCCCACCATGCAAGTACATGCACACTTTAAAACACACAAACGCACACTTTTATTTATTTTCATTCTTTCTTGCTTTGTCATTGTATGGTAGTGTATACTGTTTAATAATCAATCAAAATTATTTTAAAAAATAAATAAATAAGCGGCATTAATTTGCGCCCACTCATTGTTGGTACGTACAACCGGCACCACTGCTTTCATCCTTTTTTTGTTAAATACATTGTAAAAGCCTGTCATGCCTATGTGTAATTAATAGCAATCTCACGGCAACTCGTGTTTTGGCGCTGAAGCATATAGAGGGCTTGTTTTAAAGTGCATCTCAAAGGTTATCCGTTATTCTTTTTTATCTAGTTGTTAACTGACCAACGAATAATACATGACAATTAAGATACAAATTATAGCTAATTTTTTCAAAGAAACATATACGAATTACAAAACATATACAAAAATTTTTTTGCCCGTCTAACTGTGCGGTGATGATTTGTTCCACTACGTGGAAAATAAGAATTTAATGAATGCTTCACTGTTTCACAGCTGCTGATGTACTTTCGTTTCATGTTCAGGCAAGAAAGTGTTTAATAGCAACATTGGCAGGAAAATATACATTTAGATTTCAAACAAATATATTAATATTAAAAAGGAAACATAAAAGTTTGATCCTGTGAATGTCATAACGAATCCTTTAATGTTATTATTAGTTGTCAGCCAGCATCAGTGTTTATTGAGACTGAAATAAGATAAAAGAAAGTTGAAATTGCGATAAGAAATGTTATGATAGCAAAACTGCTTTGGGAAAAAATGTTCGTCGTAGACGACACAGGATGACTGGTCGTGAAGGAACGTGTAGTCTGGCACATCTGTTACCTACGACGAGTCAAGATTTAATCAAGAAAAAAATCGCATAATCTGACATAGTGACTTTCGTAACCGACAATATAAATCGTTTGATCTGACAGGGGCTTTATACACACTTGCAAATAGCACCTTTTAACAATACACAATGCAATACTGTCTCATACGCATTTATTACAAATTTGCACATACAACTTATCATCCAGAGCGATTTGTCTAACTGCATCTCTGCTTAAAGAGCCCCTATTATGGGTTTTAAAAAAATTGACCTTCCATGCAGTGTGTAAGGGCGTACTCACACTATGTACAGTTCCCTTTAACTGGGCCAAAGCACGCTTGTCCCCCCTTCCGTTCTCCCCTGACGGCCCGCGGTCACATTGCATTCGGGCCTGAGCACGATTACGTCACCTATGATGCGCTGTTCAGTGTAAGAGAAGCGCTCTCAGAGATTTCAGTGGAGATTTCTTTATATCATTATATCGTTTTAGTGGTTTGATATGCTGTGACACACAGTCAAATATTACGCCGAACAGATCAGCCACTGCTGACGTTCATAAACAATCATGACGTCCTCGTGCTGCAGGAATTAGAAGGTTTACTAAAGGTGCAGCTGTCGTGCATTGAGGGGTTTGCGTCTTTAATAATTTACGACCGTTTGCGTTCATTAAACAGTAAGAATGATTAATAAATCCATATGAAACAGTCCCCAAAAGTCACGTCTCCTCTTCAGTTTCGGGCTTAGGCGCGCTTTGCACTCTCACTACAAGCGTACCGCGCCAAAGCCCAAGTGAACCGGGCTCAGGCACACCTCTTCCAACCGGGCCAGGGCTGACCAACTGTACCGTGCCTGAGCCCGATTCAGCGCACTCACACTTCTAAAATTATCCGATAAACAGGCCTGAGCACGATTTGGATAGCATAGTGTGAGTACGCCCTAACACAGCTCTAAGTGAAGTGAAATATCCAGCTAAGGCTTAAATCTGAAAGTGCACTGTCTTTAAAACTATTGATTCATCTATAAAAGAGTCGACTCGTAGTGCTTCAAATGAATCGTGTTGATACGGGAGTTTTCCGGGAAAAGTAACAAAACTCTGACTATTTCAATATTGTTGATAAACCGCAGTGGGCTTATCAGCGCTGAACGCTGTCGACCATTCGCAACTGACTGTCATTGGTCCTATCAGCGCAGATTAGCATCACACTAAGGAGGGGTTTGGGAACAATTGAATCGATGAACGATTCATATAGTAGTTGCTGGGATAATTAGGTAACAATAAATGCATATTATTAGACAATGAAAATGTTTTTTGACCTTGCATGCATATCAGCCTGTTGTTGGAGACCATTTTAATGTATAATAGGGGCTCTTTAATGTTTGTCGTCTTTTCTCATATTTATTTTGTGTTGTCACTTGTCACTTTATGTACACTGAAAGTACAACTTTATGTACACAGAATTCTGATTCTGATTCTGATGCAGTGACCTCAACTGGAAGCTACAGTATATGATTTGCAGTGAGCTTCTATTTTCCTCTACACCAGTTTTAAATACCACTTTTATCATTTGATGAGGAATATCTGCCTCATCACTGAGCCACAAATATAGACTCTGGTTGTGGCTGGATTGCTATGTAGCATCCATAAAATGGGAAAACCTGAGCGTGCCCTGGTAGGGGAATCACCAATAAAGCTGACTTCCCTTTGGTTGTGTGGTGCTGAACAGCAGGACAGGCCTGGCTTTTCTCACCCTGCCTTCCTATCTGACAACAAATAAACAGCCAGAGGTCTTTAATGTGCCATACAGATGACACCTCCAATCTCTCCCTTCACAAAGACTTCAGGAAGCTTCGGGTGTCAAGACAAATATTATGGCAGTGGAGCTTCATTTGGCGTGTGTCTGAGGCTTGAGTCTTTCCTTCAAACCTGAGCGCGAGCTGAAGGAAGAGTGTGGAGGTGAAAACACAAAGAGGAACCATCTGTCTGCTGGAGAACTCTACATTTGGTCAGACGAACACTTTAATGAAGAGCCATAATTCAATATTTGACTAGTTATTCAGCATTCAGCTTAAATGGAATGTAAAATGCTTTACTGATTGCACTGTAAATAAACGCAGGGTTCCACACAATGGGTTCATGTTGTCACAACACAAATTGATTAAGTTAACGTAAGACATTTAAGTGGATTGATCATAAAAAATTTAGTTTCCCCCCAAAAATCTCCAGAATTGTGTTGTTTAAGCTTAAATAAGTAATTTGAACAAGCAGCAAAAATCTTTTTTTAGTGCAAGTTAACTACCCAGCACGCACACGACTTCATAAGATGTTAATATAAGGTTAAATTTAGGTTGTGATGTCAGGTGACCAAAATCCAATATCTAGCCATTGTCTAAGGACAACATTATTTTGACGTCCAGTAACGATGTCAAATGATGTTGATATTTGGTTGATTTTAGGTTGTGTTGGAAAGTGGCCAAAATCCAACGTCGAGCCAACATCTTAAACCAATGTCACATTAGCTGCGTCCCAAATGACACACTATACACTATGCACTTATGCACTATGTACTTATGCACTTACACACTCAACAGCATAGTATATGTATGTAGTGTTGTCCCAAATGGAACACTTATGGTTTTTATACTAAGCGGAAGTTCAAGCCGTTTCCCTGATGACGTCTGACGGTTGCCAAGTTAGTGAAATAAATGACCAAATAACCAAATAATACCTGGCATGAGTATAACCGCATTCACCGTCGGGAGGCGCTATAATCACTCTCGTAGGAGAATTTTGCTTTCACAGAATATTAATTTTATTAATAATTATTAAATTATTATTTATTTATTAAATTTATTTTCCCAAAATAAATAAAGTTATCCAACATGTGCGTCCGATAGCTCCGCCCCTTCCGCTACGTGCGCAAAGCTGCGGTCGTTGAGTGTGTCAAGTGTCCATTATTACACACTTCATATTACCGGTGGAATGAGTGCATCATCCGGGTAATTAGAGTGCCCTTGTTTTCAGTGTGAACGCACTACTTACACTATTTATACTACAAAATGGCGTAGAATAGTGCATAAGTATGCGATTTGGCACGCAGCTATTGACATCAAATACTGACATTTATTAGTCAGGTATGGCAAACAAAATCCAACGTCTGACAGACGTCATGGTGGTAACGTCCACACAACATTAAGCTGTAACATCATTAGATGTTGATATTTGGTTGATTTTAGGTTTTACATTGGACACTGATGTTGAGGTGACTGGGTTCTGATGTCAAGCTGATTTTCATTTCCAAACAAAACACAACGTCCTCATAACGCCACGTTGACATCCTGTGCCTGCTTGGTAGGCATGTTTATGTTGATTGGCAAGTCATTAGACAACAGTCTTGTTATGTTGCTGAAAAAAGGAAGGAGGCTAAAAATATTCAATCATTCATTCATTTTATTTTCAGCTTAGTACCTTTATTAATCTGGGGTCACCATTGCAGAATGAACCACCACTTTATCCAGCCTATGTTTTACACAGTGGATGCCCTTCCAGCTGCAACCCATCCATACACACTCATACACTATGGACAATTTAGCTTACCCAATTCACCTGCACCGCATATCTTTGGACTTGTGGGCGAAACCGGAACACCCGGAGGAAACCCACGCAACCACAGGGAGAACATGCAAACTCCACACATAAATGCCAACTGACCCAGCTGAGGCTCGAACCAGCGATCTTCTTGGTGTGAGGCGAACGTGCTACTCACTACACCACTGTGGCGCCTATTATTATTATTATTATTATTATTATTATTATTATTATTATTATTA
>CAIGQQ010036011.1:1557540-1570417 GCA_903798035.1 Danio albolineatus
TCTATCTATCTATCTATCTATCTATCTATCTATCTATCTATCTATCTATCTATCTATCTATCTATCTATCTATCTATCTATCTATCTATCTATCTATCTACCTATCTGTTTCCATCCATCCACCCGCTTGTCCGTCTGTCTGTCTATCATTTAACCATCCATCCATCCATCCGTCTATAACACTAATCAAAAAAGGACCACTTGAAAATTCTCATTTTCTCTGGATTTACAGTAGTGTGTTTAAGTAAATCATAAATTTAGTTTCATTCAGTAAACAACCGGTGACATTTCCTCCAAATGTAAGATAAAAATGTTGTTATTTAGAGCATTGTTAGACAACAAAATGTTTATATTCATTTTTAGACAAAAATATATCAGTGTTTTACTGTAACATCAGTAGAGTTAAGAAATGAACATTGGATGGAATACGCCTTACAGTACATAATGGCTATCATAACAATATATATTTTTGAAGAAATATTTTCAGTCCTTCATGTAATACAATATTTGGTCACACTTTAATTCGATGGTCCGTTTGTTGAATTTAAGTTACATTGCAACTAATTCTCATTAGATTATAAGTAGACTGTTAGGTTGGGGTTAGGGGTAGGGTTAGTGTAAGTTGACATGTACTTGTAAAGTTTTTTATAGTCAGTTAAATGTCTGTTGAATGTCAGTATCAACAGATATTAAGTACAGTCTACTAATACTCAAATGGACCATTGAAATAAAGTGTTACCCAATATTTTTAAAAGTAAAGTTCACCCAAAAATGATCATAATTTTTGGGTGTACTATCCCTTTACATTAAAAAAATGGGTTAGGTGTGTCACTATTTGAACCAATGCTGAGTTACGACAATCCAGCATCTTTTATAAGGTAAAATCATACTCAAATCCCTTCCATTCATTCATTATTTCCTTCAGCTTAGTCCCTTATTTATCAGTAGTCGCAACAGCAGAAAGAACCGCCAACTATTCCAGCACATGTTTGACACAGCGGATGCCCTTCCAGCCACAACCCAGTACTGGAAGACACTCATACTCATTCACACACATACACTATGGACACTATGGATAATTTAGCTTACCCAATACACCTATCACAAGTCTTTGGGCTGTGGGTGAAACGGGAGCACCGGAAGAAACCCACACCAACACGAGGAGAACATCCAAACTCCACACAGACACGCCAACTGGTCCAGCCAGGAGTTGAACCAGCGACCTTCTTGCTGTGAGGCAACAGTGCCAACCACTAAGCCACCCTGCCGCCATTAAACCCCTACTAAATAAAAAAAAAATCTTAAGTGGTCTTTGATTTTTTCCAATAGCTGTATATAAATGTAAAATGTCCAGATTAATATAGACTTTCTATTGGGTCAAAATATATATATATATATCTCAGCTTGCTCATCATCTCTTTGCAGTCCAGGAGAAAGTACATAATAATATCTTTTGTTATTTTCTTTCCTATGTGTAAGCATTATGTGTGTAAAATCAGCATCCACAGCAAATTTCTGTGATTTTTTTTCTAAACGTAAAACAACATGCCAAACCATAGTAGCTGATATGGTAGAAATAACGACCACCATTAATTCTCATTAAGGCTGTAGACACAACTTCCCCTGTTCAGTGAGAGTGAGAGAGAGAGAGAGGAGGAGAGAGAGAGCATTAGTCATTATAACTGCAGTCTCGTTACCATAATGAAAGGCTTGTCTGAGGACACAAAAGATGTTCATATGTTTATGTAGACAAAGACTTGTGTTGCAACTTTTACTGGAATCTGAGGGACAATCTGTGATGCAACTGACTATCAAAATGTTGTTATTGGTTTAGAGAGAGAGGTTAAAACACTCAGACTCTACAGTGGTTCAGACTCGGTCAGGCAGTTTTATGGCAGCTGGATGTCCCGTTGTCTGTGTTGACTCATTATGCCGGACATCAGCGCCTACATTTAGGGGAAATTTATGGTGGTAAAAACAAGTCTGAATGATGTAGAAATTGTGAGAGTTGAATGAGCTGAGTTCAAATGCTTACCTATAGCTGTTGGTTTTTTTTTTAGCAGATTTTCCAATCGCACAATAAAACATAACTACTTATTGTCAGAAATGTGGTTAATTTGTAAGAATTATTGAAAAAAAAAATTTGCTTCTTGTTTAAAGTCTTATTAAAAATTAGTTGAAACAACACAATTCTTAAGGTTTTTTGGGGGACAACTTAATTGTATTATGTTCAATCCACTCAAATTTGTAAAAGAAAAAACAAACATTCAGTTAACTAAATAGATTTGTGTTGGGACAACTTGAAGGAATTGTGTGAAACAGCATTTTATACAGTGTACACTGTAAAAAAAACAAAAAACGCAGGGTTCCACACAATTCATTCATGTTGTCCCAACACAAATCTATTAAGATAACTTTACAAATGTAATAAGTGGATTGAACATAAAATGGTTCAGTTCGCTAAACAAAATATCAAGAACTGTTCACTTTGAGGTTTGAACAAGCAGCAGAAATATATATTTTTTGAGTGTACGACTTCGTTCATATGAAAATTGACAATTTTTTTGTTGTGCCTCCAAATCCCACCCCTTAATGGGGAACGAACAAATCAATAGAAAATCAATAGAATCACTAAATCAAGAGATTTCGTTGGAAGAATCTGAGGAGGCTCAGACCATTTTATCACTGTTTTGGCGAAATTTTGCTTATACATAACCATAAACATAAACAAAGATATAAACAAATAAACAAAGATATATTGATGCTAACAGCTAAAAACTTTCATTTTCATTTCATAGGAAGCATTTTATAATGATTTGATCGTGCAACATCAAGTATTATCAGATGTTTATCAAACATTTCCAACACATGCATCATCAGTCTTCTGGAGATTAAGGTTTATAAGTTTTATATAATGAAAACATCTCTGACACTTGCATAAGATGCAATGAGCTTAAAAGTGCACTGTTTCATTGCGAATGGGAGTGTGAAAAAATCTGACATTTTTTGGGAAGGAAGTGAAAGTGATGACAGAGAAGATACAATGTGTTCATTTTACTCTGCCACCTCTGATTCTTTTTTTACCTCATTTATACCCTCAGGAAATCAAATAAAAAGGAAAAAAACATGTACTGTTTATTCTTTAAGCCAGTGGTTCTCAGGTTTTTTTCACCAAGTACCACCTCAGAAAAAAAATTGTCTCTCCAAGTATCACCGTAATAACCGGTATTGAAGTACAGTAGCGTAGTAGGCTGAATTAAGCAGCTACAGCACTGCACAGTTAAAAAATGAGGCAGATTAATTCTTCTTAATAAAAATATTTATTATTGTCAGCCACTTAAATAAAAGGTTTAGCCTATTCAAATCAATTTACTGATCACATCGGTGTTATCGTACGCGTCAAAGGGTTAAAAGTGTGTTCACTTTTTTACATTAATTATTCAGCGATTCCTCCGTGTACCACTAGAAGGAAGCTTGTGTACCACAGTTTGAGAACCAATGCTATAAGCTAACGTATGATTTCTTTAATTTGGTAAATGTATGCACCCCAAATATAGGATATTGGCTTAAAGGAATGGTTGCAAATATGACAATGGAAAAGATAGCCTATACATTTAAAGATAAATACAAGGTTTTTGAGAGAGTTTAGGGACCTTTCGAATTATTCCTAAATGTGGCAGAGTGGGAAATGTGTTGATTGATGAATAAAAAGTGTGGTTATAATTGATATTCATGTAAAATACACTGAAAACAAAAATGTTTTTGTTATTTAAAATGAGCAGAAACAATTCTTGAGATTTTGTTGGGACAACTTAATTGTTTTATGTTCAATCCACTTAAATTTGTAAAAACTAACCAGTTAACTTAATTCCTTTATGTTTCCTGAACACAAATCGATTGTGTGGAGTTTTTACAGTGTACTGAGAAGCTTTTATTAATTAATTCATTTTCTTTTCGGCTTAATCCGGGGTCGCCACAGCGGAATGAACCGCCAACTTATCCAGCATTTGTTTTACACAGCGGATGCCCTTCCAGCCGCAACCCATCTCTGGGAAAGAGAAGCTTTTATAATTATGTAATTTTATTTCATTATTGTTATTTTTGCTTTTGTTGTTTTTTCTTTTGTATTTTCTGAGTGTAAAGTTAAATTGCAATGAAAGTTATTTTGAAAGTTTGTAGATGTTTAGATGATCACTAATGGAGGATGTATAGTGTTAGGTAAACCTTTGATGTTAAATATCCTTATACTTTATATTGAGTCTTTATATTCTACACATTTTTTTTCTGCGTCAGCCGGCGTGGTTAATTTCTGTGAGCTGTCGGTTCAATCTGTTCCAGACTGATGCGGTCTATACGCACAGGTGACACAAAGCCATCAGATGCTTTTCTCAAAACAATAGCCGTCTGTTTGTTTATCCCTGTTTGACCGTCCAGACAACACAGACACATTTCATGCTCCACAAACTGCATCATCAATGCTTACAGCAAGACTAAAATTAGCACTTTAAACAAATATGCTCTGAGCTGCTTTGCATGAAAAGACTATAAACTGATGCAAAAAACTTCTTTGTTACAGTAATGAGGGAGGATTCCAGGTAAGCATTAGGATTGGACTAAAATTAGATCCCATTTCTCCCCTGAAAAAAATAATCTGCTAATTAAATTGATTATATAAGATGTAAAGCAAAACAAATAATGAACAAAACCAAATTATAATATGAAAAAGTACATTGTGATCTGCTAAATATATTAAATAAATAATATTTAAAATACACACTACCTGACAAAAGTCTTGTCACAAAGTTTTAGGAACAACAAACATAACTGGACTTTTAATTGATCATTTGGTATTAGAAGTGGCTAATATGAAAGGCAAAGGCCTCTAGATAACGCTTATTTTACCAAAATTAAATGTGATCATGCTTTGATTTTTAATGATTTAATTAGGACAGTAAGGTCTGACTTAGACAAGAGTCTTGTCACTTAACAGAAATAACGTACAGTATAGAATATAAAGTCATGGTGCAGTGGAAAAAGAATGAATATTGTGTATGACTCCCATAGGCTTGGAGGACTGCATCCATTCATCTCTGCAGTGTCTCTAATTACATATTTATAAAAGTAATCTGGAATGGCAAAGACAGCGTTCTTGCAGGACTCCCAGAGTTCATCAAGATTCTTTGGATTCATCTTCAATGCCCCCTCCTTCATCTTACCCCAGACATACTCAATAATGTTTATGTCTGATGACTGGGCTGGCCAATCCTGGAGCACCTTGACCTTCTTTGCTTTCAGGAACTTTGATGTGGAGGCTGAAGTATGAGAAGGAGCGCTATCCTGCTGAAGATTTTTTCCTGTTCTGTGGTTTGTAATGTAATAAGTAGGACACATGTTTTGATACCTCAGGCTGTAGATGTATGAATGTAACCCCAAATCATGATTTTTCCTTTACCAAACTTCACCAGATTTCTGTGAGAATCTTGCGGATTCCAATCCTTGCGCAGTATTTGTGATGATTGGAATGCAGTTCAACTGATGATTCAGTGAAAAAATCTACATTCTGCCACTTTTCCAAATGATCAACTAGACATGTTATTCTTTGTTGCTCTTACATGGGATCAACAACAAAACTTTTGTCAGGTAGTGGACTGTAACTACACAAATTGCTAAGTGACTTTCTATATTTACCCCATTTTGAAAATGAATATGATTGTACATTTCTACAGGGAAAATAGGATATATATTTTGATGCATTTTATTAAAACAGATTTATTAAACAGATATAATTATTAACCTCCTGAGGCTTAATGGCCACATACGTGGATGGCACATTTTAGCTCTTATATCCACAATTGTATACTTTGAGTGTTTTATATTTTGTAACAGACACAGTGTCATCCTGCACCTGTTTTGTAGCAAATGAAATGTCCCAAACACTATTTTTAACTGTCCAAAATGGGCAAAAATGTTGTTTTTACTCTCTGATAGTCAAAACATGTTCAAAAAAAATGTGTGTATGTGGTATTAACCACTGGTCCGCATATATGGACATCATTTTTCTCTAAAAGTACTTCAGATCAAAAGATGATACTTTGGTTTTACTCTAATTAGGTTCCAATAAGCACAAATAGCAAAGATAAATAAAAATGCATGCAAAAAACAGCTTGAGCCTTAAGAGGTTAAAATAATATTTAAGTCATCTTTAGAAATAGAAAAACAAGAACATTTAAAATTGTGCAAAATATTGCCAAAAAAAAAAAATGATAAAAATAATAATACAAAATGTTATATATTTTGTTTTCCTTTGATTTGTACTCTTTTTTTAATTTAAATATTTTTCCCAACACATAAATATGCACAAAATTTCTGAAATGTTGTCATAAGTTATTTTGGTATATTATCTCCAGATCTGACCTCAGTACAGACTAAATCTAATGTCTAAGAAGTATCCTATAGAAAATATTAATGTATAAGATATATATAGCTTTTCTATATAACTATATGCTAAAATTAAATATCAAAAAACGAAATCACTTTAGAACTGTTGTAAACACTCTATATCAATGTAGTCATAGCAACGACAAAACAGACGGTTAGTATGTTCACATGTTCATAATTACCTTTTCATTAGGCATGGCAAAGGGCTTTTGGTGGAGCTCTGAGTGCTTTTCGTGGATCAGTCTGACAACCTAATGACTCTCTCTGGGCTTATCAAGTAAATCATCAATGCTTTTAAAAAAGCACTGGGCTGCTCGTACCATAAATGTCATTCTTCAGGGCAAGTCAAACCAGGTATCCTTCTGACAATTATGCAACCTAGAGAAGAGAAAGAGCAGAATGATTATGCAACCTGTTTTTTAATTGCTCTGTGGTTTTGTGCCTGAATTTTATTCCTTATGAAAGCAATGGCCTCCCCCTGATCTCCCAAATAGCAGGGATTTTTTTAGACATAATGAGCAGCGGCTCTGGTGTTTACACTCGCCTCATAGCAACTAGTTCACTCTGCGACACTCATTATGCAAAAACACCCTAATTGTGTTTGAAACTCAATGAACAGCAAAGCCCCCTCCTCCTGCTGCCCCCCCAAAGCCAACATCAAATATAACTGTGGATAAAAATGTCCCTTAAGCCCGTTTTCAACGTCTCTGATCACATACTAATGAACTGTGGGGTGCTAATAAACAATAAAACACACGCAAAAATGCAAATGAAAACAGCACACCATATTCAATACGTAAATAACAGCAAATTAGATGTTTATTCCAGACAACAGTCACTAATCGTCTGGATAATAATGCAAATTGTGTGACCAAAAAACCTAATTGTGTTGGAATCGTCACTCCTTCTTGTGTTTTGATATAATGTCTTGACAGTTGTGGGTTGTAGCTCAAAACATTAAGTAAAATTATAGCATAGTAATATAGCAGTGCAATATAGTCAAGCGCTGTGTCTGAAAGCAGGCCGCTGACTTGTTGCCTTGCTGCCCAGTCAAGCAGTAACTTTAAAGGCAGTTTTTGTGCATGAAGGCATGAAAAACTGATTCCAGACTGATTTCAGAGACAGCATAACAATTTAATCATGTCCAAAATAATAAAATAAAATAAAAAATAAATAAAAACAGAGAGCTTTGGTGATAACTAAGGTAATGTTTGCTTACTACAATATCAACTTCTTTCTAGAAACACCACCAAATGTGGAATGTGTTTGTCAAATATGTACATTTGCACACAAAATAAGATGCCATCTTTATCTTTTAACTTAAATGTCAGAAATGGGTTGTTGCTAGAAGGGATACAGCTTCCCACATAGCAAACTGACTTGGCCCAAATGTGGCCTCATTGTGGCACTGCTGGCGTGTTGCTAGCACTGGCATGCATGAGGGCAAACTACATTTGGGCCAGTTGTGGATGGGAGGTGTGTGGCCCAGATCAGTGTAGCGATTGTTCACATTGTTTAGGTAACATTAGGCTGGATTATGGCTCAGTTTTTGGGTTTCTGGTTAAAATATAAACTTATAGCTGAGAATCGGTACCAATAATAAACCTGTTTTGGCCCAGTTCAGGGTCAGTTAAGGGTGATAAATTGCCTGAGATTCACGCCGGTTATGGCTCATGTGTGGACCTTGTCTTTAATCCAGTTATGGGCCAATTTATGACCGTCAATCTTTGCAATACTTGGGCCAAGGGTAAAGTTAATGTGTGGCCCGAAGTTGTGCCAGAAAACAGTTGCTATGTGGGTGATGCCGGAAGTTAATGATAATTATTTATTAAATTAGCCTTTAAATTATATTTTTTGAATGCCTAGCTATACCCCAACCCTAAACCTACCCCTCACAGTAATGTAAAAACATTAATTATTGTTGTACAGTAATTGTTTTGTTGCAATAATATAGATCAACCAATCAGAATTTAGCATTCAACTGCCCTGTGAAGTTACATTAGATATTCATTCATTTATTCATTTTCTTTTCGGCTGAGTCCCTTTATTAATCAGGGTCGCCACAGCGGAATGAACCGCCAATTTTTCCAGCATATGTTTTACACAGTGGATGCCCTTCCAGCGTCAACCTATCTCTGGGAAACATCCATACACACTCATTCACATTCATACGCTACAGACATTTTAGCCTACCCAATTCACCTATACCGCATGTTTTTGGACCTGTGGGGGAAACCGGAGCACCCGGAGGAAACCCACGCAACCACAGGGAGAACATGCAAACTCCACACAGAAATGCCAACTGACCCAGCCAGTTCTCGAACCAGTTCTCGGCTGCTGTGAGGCAAACGTGCTACCCATTATGCCACCGTGGCGCCATTACATTAGATATAAATGTCAATATAAACAAACAGAGGACATGAAATAAGCAGCAAATTAGAACATAGTAGTTAGTTAATAGTATGAATTTTTCCCAAATCTAAGGTGTCGTTGATACTAAAGCATGTTCGTTTTGAAACACATAAGCTTTGTTAAAGTTATACCTGGTGTCCACACACCTCCACACATCTTCATCCTGCAAAAATGGAGCTTTTTAAAAACGCTGAAGACCTCGTTTTAGTTTGTAAATTCTGGTGTTTTGTTTAAGCAAGAACATTTGAAAGTGGAGGCATGCTTATACACAATCATATTGTTTGCATGATTTGTAAAGCCACTGTCAGTTGACCATTACACAGCTAATACTTTAAGTATGGATACTAGCAAGATTTATACATACCAAGTGAGTATGTATGGTCATTTCATTCTGAAATGCCTATTAAAAGGGACCTATCACTCAAAAATAACTTTATAAGGAGTTTAACCACAGTTGTGGTGCAACAATGTGTGTACCCAATTCACCTGTACCGCATATCTTTGGACTTGTGGGGGAAACCGGAGCACCCGGAGGAAACCCACACGAACACAGGGAGAACATGCAAACTCCACACAGAAATGCCATCTGACCCAGTTGGGGCTTGAACCAGCGACCTTCTTGCTGTGAGGCGACGTGCTAACCACTACGCCACTGTGACGAATGTGTGAATATAACAAGCTTTTAATGATAAAATGTATTAATTATATCTTTTTATAATCACGCTTTAGAATTGACATTCTCCCTTTGTACGTCATCAGAGGTGGAAAGCCCCTCACCCATTAGTGACAATCTCTCCCTCATTACCATTGATAGCCCTAAGTGAGAAGCAGCTATCAGCCGTTAGAGTTTTCAAGCCATAATCTTGTGCCAAAGATAATGTCAGTGACGCAGAGGCATTATAAATGTCGAGTTTTAGACAACCGGGATTCATTGCGGATATGTACCCAGGTCTACATTCCAGCGCAATAAGTAACCGGAGGTATGTCTTCTCACAGTTTTTGCATATTCACCAGAGGCTGCTGTGTATGCTTTTTAACAAACTCAAATTTCTCTCATGCATCCTCTTCTCGCGTAAATCCAATAGAGAGCACAATATACAGTACACTTCAGCCGACTGGGTCAGCTTGCTGTTGACTGACTGACTGACCCACCCACCCCCTTCCCTAAACACAACCGATAGTGTTTTCAAAAGCTATGAAAATGGCCGAATGATTTCACCACATTTTCAGCCTTTTGTTTATTTATTTATTGCTTTTGTTCTACCTGGTTTCTGAAACCGTTCTTCGCCTGACACAAACACCGCTGTTACATTGCTTTGCATGAAAAGACTATAAACTGATGCAAACTTCTTTGCTAAAGTAATATAGCAAATATATTCCAGGTAAGCATTAGGATTTGGCCTAAAATTAGATCCCATTTGGACATGTGCCATTTGTGAGCACATTCACCTCACAGCAAGAAGGTTGCTGGTTTGAGGCAAGGCTGGGTCAGTTGGCATTTCTGTGTGGAGTTTGCATGTTCTCCCCATGGGCGTTTGGGTTTCCTCCGGGTGCTCTGGTTTAAAAAGACATGTGGTATAAGTGAATTGGGTAGGCTAAATTGTCCGTAGTGTATGAGTGTGAATTTCCCAGGGATGGATTGCGTCTGGAAGGGCATCCGCTGCGCAAAACAAAAATGCTGGATAAGTTGACGGTTTGTTCCTCTGTGGTGACCCCGGATTAATAAAGAGACTAAACCGAAAAGAAAATGAATGTTTGAGTGTGAATGAGTGTGTCTGGATGTTTCCCAGAGATGGGTTGTTGCTGGAAGGGCATCCGCAGCGTAAAACATATGCTGGATAAGTTGGCGGTTCATTCCGCTGTGGTGACCCCAGCTTAATAAAGGGACTAAGTCGAAAAGAAAATGAATGAATAAATGTTTGTGGTGTATTTTGAGCTGAAACTTTTCATACACACTATAGGGACATCAGAGACTTAGGCCCTGTTTACACTAATGTGTTTTCATTTTAAAACGTATAAGTTTTGCTACGGTTACGCCATCCGTCCACACTACACCGTAGTTTTCGAGCCCCGAAAACAGAGTGTTTTGGAAAAGCTGGAGAGGCCGTTTTCATTCTAAAACGCTGCTGCTCCGTCTCAGTGTGGATGGGGAAAACGGAGACATTTGAAAATAGAGGCGTGGCCGCTGAGATTAGCTACCAAGATTCACTTCTGGGTCATTGCAAAACCTTCCCTTATTCGTCAAGCCCCTATCACATGACTATAACACCACCGGACGACGGCAGAACAGCCTTCACCGTAGACAAAATGGACAGAAATGGGAGCGTTGTTTGCACTATTATCCGTTTTAGACGCCATTGTGCAGTTAAACTCTGCCTTTTTTACTACAACAGCTGCATATATTTGCAAGAGGCAAGCTATTGTTCGAGCACTCGCTAATGGCTTGCATTTCAAGCAGCGTAAGCCCTATTTAGAATGCCGAGCGAGACACATGCTTCCTGTTTATACTTGAACGCGCATGCCCAGAGTGCGCGAATGGTCACGTGATATACGTTTTTGGTGGAGTAGTGTGTACAGAGATATGTTCAGAAACGCTAGGTGAAACGCTAGTGTGGACGCGGATCGTTTTCATGCTAAAACGCCGTTTTAAAACTAAAACGCACTTGTGTAAACGGGGCCTTATTTTACATCGTGTAAAAAGGTAATGTAAACAGCACCTAAAGTTTGACCAAAAAAAACTAGTTTTGTTTGAAACCCATCAGAAAGCCAAACATGTGATTTTATGTTAGACGTTTAGTCAAATTAGCCGTTTATCTGATGCAAATGTCAAAGCTAATAGTTAGTTAATTGGTGTGAATTGGCCTTCAAACTGAAGTGTGACCAAAAATCCTAATCGTGTTTGAAACTCACTGATTAGCAAACTTTCCTCCTCCCCCTCTTAAAGCCATCATCAAATACAACTGTGGTCAAAAGTGTCCCTTAAGCCTGTTTTCAACATCTCTGATTACATGCAAATGAACTGTAGTGTCCTGTAGAGACCCCCGTCCCCTCCCCACAGGCCCAGTGACCTCCACAAGCCCCTGTTTCTGGCCTCGGGGTGTAGACGACCCTCCCTCGACGGCTGGCCGTGGCTCTGATGACACACCGGGGAGAAACCAAGAGGGGAAAAAAGCTCTATTAGGGAGACAATGTGTTTCACAATAATCACCTGCTTCTCTCTCTCTCTCTCTCTATCTCGCTCTCTCCCCCGTCATCCATTACACTCAGATCTCTCCCATTGAAACCCTGCAGCGCTTTCTTAGAGGTCAGCCGAGGAGCTCATTTAAATAGAGATGCATTTATCTGTTTGCGAGTGACTTATGGCCTGTCGGATCGGGCCGCTGCTGGTAAACACAGATTCCTACTGGTTCCCCAGATTGCAGAGAGCTGGGGGATCAGGGTTTTTTTATTGATCTCTGAGGAGCGTTGGACGTGGATTATTAATGTCATTGCTTTCTGCTGATTAACATCAGATTTGAAGCATTAGATCATTAAAATTATATCCTGAGCTAGTCGGGAACAGATTTGAACACATTGTGCATTGATAATGTGAATATGAAGAGCTATGCTCACCTTTGCAGGGTTTATTTGGCTCTAGTGTGTAATTTGCTGCTGACACTGAAATAAAAACACATAAACATACACTAGACATGTACAATATGGAAATGAAAACAGATATACATTTACAAATAAAAAAACAAAAATATTGTCAAGACAGCAAAACAATAAAAGGAATTAAATGCTTTAAAAAAAGAGTTAATAAAAACATTTATAATCAGTAAATATATGTGTTCTGATACAGAGGCTTAAATACTATAAATTATATATGTTGATATATGTGTGAGTGTGTGCATTATTAAGGCTTGTGTAAAATATGAACTTTAGAATATTTGATTTATTATTTGTAAATTAAAATATTGGGGAAAAAATTATATTAAAAAATATTATATTATATTATATTATATTATATTATATTATATTATATTAT
>CAIGQQ010036011.1:1570427-1595026 GCA_903798035.1 Danio albolineatus
ATTATATTATATTATATTATATTATATTATATTATATTATATTATATACAAACACACACTATCGGTCAAAAGTTTGGGGTCAATAGGATTTTTAAATGTTTTAAAATAAGCTTCTCCTGCTCACCAACGCTGCATTTATTTAATCAGAAATACAGCAAAATTGTACAATTGTAAAATGTTATTGCACTGTAAAAAAAAAACTGTTCAAAAGTAATAATTTATTCCAGTGATTTTAAAGATAAATTTTCAGCTTCATTACTCCAGTCTTCAGAGTCACACTATCCTTCAGAAATCAATCTAATGGACCTTTTTCACAAGACATCATAAAGTTAAATCCTTGAAAGTTTTTAATATTTTGATTTTTTTTTTATTGTTTGTACATTTATATGTATTTATGTATGTAGTATATCATCTTTGTGTCAAAATACAAAAAAAATAAAAAAATACCGCTTGTGTGAGGTGTTTCTAATTCAGCGTCTATGGGGCTGGGAGTAAATTTGACATTATTCTCTCCTCTGGCAGCCATGCAGTCTCACACAATTTTTTCCTTTTTTCTGGAAGTCTTGATAACACCATCGTGGAGTCTTTCTTTTATTATTTGAGCAAAGAATTCATTCATTTTCTTGTTGGCTTTGTCCCTTTATTAATCCGGGGTCGCCACAGCAGAATGATCCGCCAACTTATCCAGCATTTGTTTTACGCAGCGGATGCCCTTCCAGCCGCAACCCATCTGTGGGAAACATCTATACATTCTCATTCACACACACTACAGACAATTTAGCCTACCCAATTCACCTGTACCGAATATCTTTGGACTTGTAGGGGAAACCAGAGCACCCGGAGGAAACCCACGCAACCACGGGGAGAACATGCAAACTCCACACATAAATGCCAACTGACCCAGCCGAGACTCGAACCAGCGACCTTCTTGCTGTGAGGCGAACGTGCTACCCACTACACCACCGTGGCGCCTATTTGAGCAAACAAGATTGTAAAAAATATTTGTTGTATTCTCCCATTCACTGCGCTCTGAGTTTACCCAGCTATGATGCCTTCTGCTACTGAGAAATTTGAAAAAGGTTTATTATTATTATTATTATTATTATTAATAATAACTGGGATAGTAATAAAATCAATAATGACTAGAGTAATAATTTCATTTGGAACTAATATTTGACAATTTCTGATTAAAAAAAAACGGTAGTGTATAATATATAAATATAATTTTTTTGAAACTTAAGAAATCGGATAAAAACAAACAATTTGGAGAATAAAATATATATTTAAAAAAAAATTAAGTTCTAATTCCAGAATGTATACACTCGTTCCAATTTGTAACTTCAACTATTAGCTTTCAAATAAACATTTTAGCTAGAGATTTGTTGACCTTACTTTAAAAAAGTGAGTAAATCTTACACTTTTAAAGCAATTGGGTGACTGTACTTAAATAGTGTCACAGTCACCAGCGATCTGGCCCATGCAGATAGCTGGAGAACTACAAATCTGCTATTTAAAGGACCACAGATCCAGTCATGCAACACACACATCCACTCCTGCTCCAAGTCTCTGTTGATTAGACTCACACAGCTGATGCTGCTCATGGACTGATTACACATACAGTTGAAGTCAGAATTATTAGCCCCGCTTTGAATGGACTGACTACACATACAGTTGAAGTCAGAATTATTAGCCCCGCTTTGAATTTTTTTGTCTTTCTTAAATATTTTCCAAACGAAGTTTAACAGAGCAAGGAAATTTTCACTGTTTCTGATAATATTTTTTCTTCTGGAGAAAATCAGATTTGTTTTATTTTGGCTAGAATAAAAAGCAGTTTAATTTTTTAAAAAATATATATTTTAAGGTCAAAATTATTAGCCCCTTTAAGCTTTTTTTCCTGATAGTCTACTGAACAAACCATCATCATACAATAACTTGCGTAATTACCCTATCCGTTCTGCTTAACCTAATAAATGTCAAGCCTTTAAATGTCACTTTAAGCTGTATAGAAGTGTCTTGAAAAATATCTAGTCAAATATTATTTACTGTCATCATGGCAAAAATAAAATAAATCAGTGATTAGAGATGAGTTATTAAAACTATTATGTTTAGAAATGTGTTGAAAAAATCTCTCTGTTAAACGGAAAATGGGGGAAAAATTACCAGGGGGGTTAATAATTCAGGGGGGCTAATAATTCTGACTTCAACTGTATATACAGCTCACTTTGAAACGCTTGTTGCTGTCTTGTAAACTGTATACTGAGCATTACGATTCCTTGCCTTCTGTATTTTTGAACCTTGCTTTGTTTTGTTTATGTTGTCTGCTTTCTGCCTGTACTGACCTTCTGCCTGTTTAATCGACCACGACTCTGGATTGTCCATATACTGTACATCTGTTTGCTCCTGTGTTGACTGTTGCTTGCGTGGCCATCCTTTCTTAATAAACTTGAATTTGGACCTGCACCACTGTTGTCAGCATTCACTCACCTTTACAAATAGAGCAAACAGGTTGCTTTAAAATGGTTAAGTAAATTAACTAAGTGCATAATTATAAAACTGTTATTATACAAATTGAGTTAATTTAACAGTTTATAACAAGTTCAAATGGGATTATTCTTATTTTTAAAGTAAAGCCAACTTGTTGCACCCACTCACCTTATTTGCAATGAGAGTCTTTTCTTTACAACGATTGTGCTTTGTCATTAAGTGATGCATGTAGTCATGATATTGGAGACTCTACCCTGCACAAAATGAGATCTCAAGTGGTCTCAGGAGACACATTTGAACAGCAGGTGTAAACAGAGCCAGAGTTACACACCCCGGCTCAGAATCCCACTCTGAACATAGGACGCTTTTAGGCAGTGAAGACTGGAAAGCTGTTTACCTTTCAAGCTTTTATGCTTTGTCCAGATCTCCGTTTAACAACCCAGACGGGACATGCTCCGCGATCACCCTATAAAGTCTTTTATCCGCATCCAGATCTGATTCTACAAAGAAGAGAAGAAGGGTTAGGACACAGGCGGAGATGTTGTGGTCTGCCTGGTCTGGTCTTCGTTTGATTTACACATCCAATATCTCCATATCTGTCATCCATTTCCTCCCATTTAACTTTATGACTCTTGGTGGCTGTTTGAAGATCAATGGAGGAGGACAGACCGCTGCGGGGAAAGGGAAGTCAGAAGTCTTACAAACAAAGTGTCTTTCTATGTCTCTCTCTCTCTCTCACACACACACACACACACCATCTCTTGTTCATCTTAAAGCCAGTGTCGGGTCGTTGAACGCGCTGAACACACCACTTAAGCCATGTTGAGCAAACAGAGAGCTGTAATTACTAAGAAAGACCCAAGGAGGAATGGAAATCGTGGAGTTCAAGACGCCTCGTGATGCCCAATATGGGGCCTCTTTGCACTAATGGGAACGCTAACTGAGTGCTGTTGAAATTGTTTTGACCTAGAGATCTATAGGACACATTCACATATAGACAACATAGATGTCAGTACTGCATTCGAGTCATTAAAAGTATTAATTCAGAATTCAGTATAAATTCAGTGTTATTATATTACACTGAAACAAATGATTCATTGGATTTACTACATTTTTTTAAGGTAAGTGGTTGCAAGCTTTTTATATGGGATGAATTTAAACAAATTAAGTCGATCCCCAGGTAGCAGAGAATTCTGGCCCAGATTTGGCAGTTCAGGCCGAGTTATGGGTTATTAACTTGGCTGAGACTAGGCCCAGATATGGTCCATATTTGGCCCTTATATGGAAGCCAGACTTGATACAGTCATGTACCATAATTCACTGCGGCACATGGGCCAAGTAAAAGCTGATTGTGTGGGCCACAGCTGAGCCAAAGAAATTTTGCTATGTGGGTCATTACTAAATTTAATTTGTTTGTTTAAATTCAGCCTATATGAATTGTTTGCAACCATTTACCTTAAAACAAATATATCCAATCGTTTTTTTTTTCAGTTTACTTATTAAATTAGTAGTTTTTTCTAATAAAAAAAATGTCCTGCTTGCAATTAACCAGCATTAGACAGTCAACCAGCTTTTTATTTATGCATATTACAAGTTTCCTGTAAACAGAAATAAATAAATATAAATAAATAAATGGTAGGGTTTGGTGAACACAATAAACTTAAATTCACACACATACACTACGGCCAATATCAGTTTATTCAATTCACCTATAGCACATGTCTTTGGGCTGTGGGGGAAAACGGAGCACCCGGAGAAACACCACGCCAACACAGGGAGAACATGCAAACTCCACACAGAAATGCCAACTAGCCCAGCTGGGACTTGAACCAGCGACCTTCTTGCTGTGAGGCGACAGTGTTAACCACTGAGCCTCCGTGCCACCCTCTCCGCAGTTCATTGAGTTTTGTATAGAACTAAAATCTTCTGTCGGTTTAGTAAGAAAGGATGGATGCAATTTTCTCATGTTACTGTATATGTGTTGTGATCACCAGCAATCTAGTGGCTGCAGATGGTTGGCAAACACGCAGATTGCTTAGAACTACAAATCCGCCATTTTATAGACTACAGTTTCAGTCATGCACCACACCCACACACACCGGTTCCTCACCATGACTGCAAACACACAGCCGGAGGATTGTCAAAGACTGATTAGATAGACTTTAAATACAGCACACACCTCTGAGCTAAGTCTTGTTATACTGTTTTTGAACATTACGACGCATTTACCTTGTCTTGCCGTGTTAGACCTTTGCTTTGTTGTTTTGTTTGCTTACATTGCTTGCTGCCTGCCTGTACTGATCATTCACCTGATACTCGACTACGACTCTGAATTTCCTGTGTACAGGTGTTTGTCCCTGCGTTGACCATTGCTTGCCTGACCATTCTGTTTAAGAAACCTGCATTTGTGTCCGCACCTTCCTTGTCCAGTGTCCACTTCACATTACAACATGTAATTATAACTTGCAGTTTGTTACTTCAGCACAGTACAGGTGATGTCATTTTTTTTAATGGAAGGAGCATCCTTGAAAATTTCATCTCTGGATCAGGGTGGATAATTAATAGCTGAATAATTTGTTGTTCTCTTTCCATAATTTAGGCTTGAATATTGAGGTATGTGAATGTGCAACAAGTCAAGTCCTTGATTATCACCTGTAACCATAGCAACACTGAGTAAAGTAAATACCAAAGACTGCAGTGAGCGCAAAAAGGACCGTTTAAGAGTCCTTGTGCCTCGTGATTTTACTGTTTTGTGTAAACCATCCCTTCATCCTGCTGCACGAAGCAGACATTTTCAGACCGGAATTGAATGTGGTTGTCATTCCCAAACACTGACATTACAAAAATGACCTAACAGGGCTAAGGATCTCAGTGTATCCTTGAGAAGGGGCAAAGAAAAGGTCAATGGGTGGGAAGGGAGGACCCTGCATTGTTGCTAATGCATTATTCAGCTTAATGTGACAGTGTTTGGGTATTAGTGCCTGTTGAAACGCCATCATTATGGAAACTAGAAAGTGCCTATTTGTTTAGTCTTCATTAACTCCAGAGTCAGAAGTTCAGATGAGGCCAAGTCTTTGGAAGAGAAAGCAAGCTAGGTCTTTCATGTGCCGCAGCAAATCTGAAACAGAGCAACAGCAATACTTCAGTGCAGTAAAATGGAAATCTATAGCAAACACGTTTCATATTACTGTCCTGGAGGATAAGCACCCTGGAAAATATTACACTGGAGCTGATAGTGAAACTGATGGCATGAAGTAATGACTTCATTTACGAAAGTTTTTATTATTTATTTATTTTATTTTTTTTGTGGATAGCATGTTAATTCATCTTACTCTTGATTTAGTTAATCAGTATTTGACCCAAATATCCTTATTTTGATGTGATGTGAAAAAATCTTGCTGTTTTCATTTTTTGTTGAATCAAATCGACCTTGGTGGCACAGTGGCTCAGTGGTTAGCACTGTCGCCTCACAGCATAAAAATCACAGGTTTTGGAATCCCGGCTGAGCCGGTTGGCATTTCTGTGATTGAAGTTTGCATGTTCTCCCCATGTTGGTGTGGGTTTCCTCTGGGTGCTCCGGTTTCTCCCACAGTCCAAAGACATGCGCTATAAGTGAAAAGTAAACTGCCCATAGTGTATGAGTGTGTGTGTGTGAATGAACGTTTATAGGTGTTTCCCAGTACTGGGTTGCGGCTGGAAGGGCATCCGCTGCGTAAAACATATCCTGGAATAGTTGGTGATTCATTCCGCTGTGGCGACCTCTGAAATAGAGACTAAGCCAAGGAAAATGAATGAATGTATTAATCTTTGTAGTCATCTCAAGTTACATCATCCAAACTGACTAAAATACGAATAAACTTTTTTATAACTTAACAACAAAGTAGTTTTTCCCAGAGATGGGTTGTGGCTGGAAGGGCATCCGCTGCGTAAAACAAATGCCGGATAAATTGGCGGTTCATTCCGCTGTGGCGACCCCAGATTAATAGAGGGACTAAGCCGAAAAGAAAATGAATGAATGAATGAATGAACAAAGTAGTTTTTTTAACTTTGTAAAATAAGTTTTCAAGAGTTCACACAAGATGATGATGGATTATAAAGCTTGTTTGGCATGCTGTCCCGGGAGAGAGCCCTGAGATCATGAGTATCTCGAGCCCGGGGCTCCCTCCCGCTTGCAGGGTGAGAGGGGAGTTTGAGCTCAGGTAGGTCTCAAGACCCCCCTCTACATATAATTTGCTATGTAGAGATATACTGCTGGTGAGGAGTTCGACTTTAGTGTTAATTTAGATTGATCAATTCACTTATGACACGTGTTTTTTGGACTGTGGAAGGAAACAAAAGAGTCCAGGGGAAACTCACGCGAGCAGGCATGGTAAGGATTTTAACCAGTGACTTGCTGTGAGGCAACAGTGCTAACCACTGGGCCACCATGCCGCCTTATAGAAAGAAAGGCAGAGGAGTAGGGGTGGATTCTTCAAAGCGAAGATAACTGCAGGAAGAAACTCTGGTTATTTAGTGAGTTAGAAGTCATCTGATTGGTGAATCATGCATTAGTTCATGCTGGAACAGCTGTGTTCAATCATAATCACTTGTTCCTCTCGAAAGTAGTTTATAAATAAACTTCACAGAGCAACATATAAACATTTGCTCCCATGACCTTTTGACATTATTTTTGCACAGTGTACCTTAAAAAATAGCATTTGGGATTCAAATAAACTGATTTTACTGATATCCTGCTTTAAAACATTATTGATCAAGCCCACCTTAGCAACTGTTGCCATCCAGCAATTTTCTCATTTAAGCTACAGTATGTGATCATTTATTTACCAGCACTCTAAAAATGCTGGGTTGTTGTAACTCAAAGGTATCATTCATTCATTCATTCATTTTCTTGTTGGATTATTCCCTTTATTAATCCGGGGTCGCCACAGCGGAATGAACCGCCAACTTATCCAGCATATTTTTTACGCAGCGGATGCCCTTCCAGCCGCAACCCATCTCTGGGAAACATCCATACGCACACATTCACACTCATACACTACGGACAATTTAGCTTACTCAATTCACCTATACCACATGTCTTTGGACTTGTGGGGGAAACCGGAGCACCCGTAGGAAACCCACGCAACCACGGGGAAAACATGCAAACTCCACACAGAAAATGCCAACTGACCCAGCCGGGGCTCGAACCAGCGACCTTCTTGCTGTGAGGCGAACGTGCAACTCACTACGCCACCGTGGCGCCCTCAGAGGTATCATTTGTATTAATTGGAATAATTTACCGGTTTCACCTTATCTGACCCATTATTGGGTTATCCTGGGTTGTTTAGAGTACGCAGATAACTGTGAGTTAGGGGTTAGGGATCACATTTTTAGGGGATGGAAATTAACTCCAAAAAAATTTTTCTTTTTTTATATATATACATTTTCATTCATTCATTAATTTTCTTTTCGGCTTACTCCCTTTATTAATCTGTGGTCGCCACAGTGGAATGAACCGCCAACTTATCCAGCATATGTTTCACGAAGCGTATGCTCATCCAGGTGCAACCCATCACTGGGAAACATCCATACACAATGATTCACACATATACACTACGGACAGTTTAGCTTACCCAGTTCTCCTCTACCACATGTCTTTGGACTTGTGGTGGAAACCTTCCCTGGTTCGAGCCTCAGCTAGGTCAGTTCAGATTTCTATGCAGAGTAAGCATGTTCTATGTGGAGTAAGCATGGAGTAAGCCCTGTGTTCACGTGGGTTTCCTCTGGGTGATTTGTTTCCCCCGCAAATTCAAAGACATGTGGTATAGGTGAATTGGGCTAAATTGTCCAAAGTGTATGTGTGTGAATAAGAGTGTATGGGTGTTTCCCATTGATGGGTTGCAGCTGGAAGGGCATCCACTGTGTAAAGCCAAAAAGAAAATAAATGAATGAATGAATGAATGAAATAGAACTGAAATGAAAGTTAAAATGAATAAAGAAATTGAATATAAAATGTAAAATATTTCAGTTTCATTTTATTTTACACAATCTAAATTGTAAAAAGCGCTATAGAAATAAAGATAACACTTTTTCAGGAATTAAACAACTGCATAGAAATATCCTGAGTGTATCAGAGTATATTTATATTAATGTTTGGTTCTGCTAGCCCACTGATGCTAATGGGAACCTATAAATCTCTCTCCGATCAATACCAAACAAACCAATAAAGCTAAAGCCAGGGGTTTAAGAGAGGTGAAGATCTATTTACTGGACGCATGAAGTGAAGAGCCTGCAGCACATATGACGTATACCTCAATGCAAAACCCCCACAGCTATCTGATCGCCTTCGCTGGCTGAAATCAAGATACGTCTGAGAAATGTTCTCTTGACAATGAGCGCGAGAAGAAAGCGCCCTGGTTTCAGCCGGGGAGATTGTTTTGCGTGGGCCATCCACCAGTTGTCCATGTATTAAGTTTACCAACTTGGCCTCTCGCTGACCTGGCTGGATGAGCTGCTTTCAAAAGAAGATTGATCTGTGCGTGATCCCTGACAGGCCTGAGAGAGTCATTGGGCCCTGGAGAGTAACTCAGAAGCAAGGCTAAATCAACACTGACTGCATGCTTCTCATAGCCCACTGTCTCAGGCCTCAACCCGCCTGCTCCAAACTGACCTTGAGCACCAGAACCACCAAAACTGGCCTCTGGAAAAAACAAACAAAATAAAAATGGTTACACTTTATTTTAATGTACAATTCACACTATTAACAGACAATTAACTAAGACTTTTAGCTTGATAAACTACTGACTAGATGCTTATTAATAGGCAGTAAGGTAGTGGTTGGGTTTAGGTATTGCATAGGGCTAGGCAAACAAGGCAAGTTTATTTATATAGCACAATTCATACATAATGGTAATTCAAAGTGCTTTACATACAGGAATAAAATATTATTAAAATAATTAAATATGATTAAAACAGATAAAAACAGATTAAAATGTTTTAAAACAGGTTATAGAAGAACAAGAAAGAGGAGAAAGACATAATAGTGTGATCTGTGGGATGTAGCACAGTGCTCATACAGTAGAGGCACAGCTAAACAGATGTGTTTTCAGTCTTGATTAAAAATGTGCCTAATGTTGGAACACATCTGATCATTTCTGGAAGCTGATTCCAGCAGTTTGGGGTGCAGTAGCTCAGGTCGATTCCCTCTGCTTTGACTGGACTCTTGGAATTTCTAATTTACTTGATCCTAAAGATCTGAGTGATCTGTTAGGTTTGTATTCAGTGAGCATATCTGTAACGTATTAAGGGTCCTAGGCCATTTACTGATTTATAGACAAGTAATAATACTTTAAAGTCTATTTTGAGTGTAGCTGGGAGCCATTGCAAAGACCAAAGGAGAGGTGTGGTGTGCTCTGATTTCCTGGTTTCAGTCAGAATCCTGGCCGGAGCATTCTGCAATTGTCTGACTGTCTTTTTCAGTGAGGAGTCCATTACAGTAATCCGCCCTGCTGGTGATAAAAGCATGAACAAGTTTCTCTACATCCTCACTGGAAACAAAGCATTTAATTCTTGCATTGGTTTTGAGATGATAGTATGCTGATTTAATTACTGCTTTGACATGATATAGGGATAAAAATAAGATCATACTTTATAAGTGCTAATAAACAGTTAATATAATAGATAAGTGATACGTAGGCCCACACGGAATCTGCACACGCAGAATTCTGCAGATTTCCACAGATTTTAGCCAATCAATAATTTTTTTTATTTACTTGAGTAAATGTGTGTAAATTTATATTTATTCAGTTTTTAAATAAATTTCAGTAATAATATTGACTACTATTAAAATATTCATGTGATTTATTTACAATACAGTTTGTAAAGTGATATTTTCTTTCTTTTAGTAGAGGTTTTATATGAGAGGATTGCTTTGTTTACCAAATAAAGTGGATCTAATTGGATTTGCATTTTAAACATTAAATAAAAGCTAAAAAGGTATTACTTTTTATTAGATATATTAAGGTGTTAGTTATGATACTCCTAAAATAATTCTGCATAAATCCGCAATTTTTTAACAAAATACTCCGCAGAAATAGCAAAAAATGTCCGCAGATTCCGTCTGGCCCTACTGATAAGCGGCGATCAGCCAGTCGAAAACGGTGTGAATCGTTACTTAGATTGAAGTTTTACCAATAATATGTAAGCTATAATATTAGTATAGGTTCATCAGAGCACATATCAAGATGACTTTTAATTCTCGAAGGCATCTATAAATGTTGAAAAGTAAAATAACTGGTGCAAACATAAAATAAAATAAAATAAAATAAAATAAAATAAAATAAAATAAAATAAAACTGAATTCAATAAAAAATTCACCTAAATAAAACACGATGGAAAATATTCCAATTACATTATAATTTATTTATTTACATTATCTACAACATTAGTTTACATGTGCACAAAACGGAAATAGTTTATTGCTGAAAGAGAAAGTGGATGTACAGAATTTGTGCTAATATTAGTGAGTGTTTTCAGTTGATCTATGACATGTTTCTGATGTGTGTAAAAATATTTGAGAAAAAAATAAAAATAAATAAATAAAAATCCTACAACATTCAGCACTATCTCACAACCATGGTATTACTCTTTTGTAAAGTGTTAAAGGGATAGTTCACTCAAAAATAAAAAGCTTACTCGCTATTTACTCACGCTCGAGAGGTTCCAAACCTTTATGAGACTCTTTTTTTCTGTAGAACGCAAAAGAAGATATCTTCAAATATATTGAAGAATCAAGATAACATATTGTGGTACTGAATGGTATCATCATATGGTATGATATGTATCCAAAAAACAAATAGAAAAGCTCTCTGTATTCTTGTAAATAATACTAAAGCAGTACTATAGTAAAGTGAGGCCACCAGTTTAATAGTGAATGTGCCAAACAAAATAATGATCATTTTTAAAAATACTACAACATTCAGTCACGCTGTACCATGCTATTACTCTTTTGCAGAACATTAAAGGGATAGTTCACCCAAAAGAAAGTTTACTTGCTAAAAAAAATTGTTTAATTCTGGGAAAAATAGACCAGTTATGCAATACCCCATAGACCTGAGCTTTTCTGATCACTCCCTACATCAGGGGTGCTCAATCCTGCTCCTGGAGATCGACTGTCCTGCAGATTTCAGTTGCAAACCATATCAAACACACCTGCCTGTAATTATGTAGTACTGTTCAGGTCCTAATTAATTGGTTCAGGTGTGTTTGATCAGGGTAGGAGCTGAACTCAGCAGGAAGGTCGATCTCCAGGAGCAGGATTGAGCACCCCTGCCCTACATGTACATAGTTTTGTTGCTGACATGTTGGTATATCTTATTTTATTTTGTTTACTGCATTATTTGCAAATAAGAAATATCGGTAAAAACAAAATCATAAAAAATAAAATAAAATAAAATTCAATTCAATGAAAAGGTCATATATAATGCAAAGTATTCCAATTATATATTTTATTTTGTATAATTTATTTTTATTTTTTTATTATGTACAACATTAGTTGACATGTGCACAAAAAGTAAAGCATTTATTGCTGAAAGAGAAAATGGATGTCCAGAATTTGTGCAAATATTAGTGAGTGTTATCAGTTGATCTATGACATGTTTCTGATGTGTGAAAAAATATTTGAGAAAAAAAAATAAAAAATACTACAACATTCAGTACTGTCTTAGAACCATGGTATTACTCTTTTGTAAAGTGTTAAAGGGATAGTTCACTCAAAAATAAAAAGCTTACTCGCTATTTACTCACGCTCGAGAGGTTCCAAACCTTAACGAAATCCTTTTTTTCTGTAAAACGCAAAAGAAGATATCTTCATATATATTGAAGAATCAAGATAACATATTGTGGTACTGAATGGTATTTATTTTGAAGAATTGAAGGGTACTACCATGGTACAGGTCTAAATCTTATGGTATGATATGTATCCAAAAAACAAATAGAAAAGCTCTCTGTATTCTTGTAAATAATACTAAGGCAGTACTATAGCAAAGTGAGGCCACCAGTTTAATAGTGAATGTGCCAAACAAAATAATGATCATTTTAAAAAATACCACAACATTCAGTCACGCAGTACCATGCTATTACTCTTTTACACAACATTAAAGGGATAGTTCACCCAAAATTTACTCGCTATTTACTTACCCTCGAGTGAACAAAAATCTATTTTCAAGCATGATGCTGCTTTCTAAACAGCAACCAATTCTCTAATTTACATTATCCTTGCTTTTGTTCTGACAAATTCTGATTTCATTAAAGCTAAAATGCAAATCTCCTCCATTTGAATAGATTTAGCAACCACAGTACTAATGTTATAAATCTGACGCCATTGTAAGGAATGCGCTATACTCTCCTTCTTTCGTCTAAGATCTATTGGTGTTGTGCACAGCTAATAAACCATCCTTTAACTGACTCTGCATATTAGATTTAGTGGTCTCAGCACGGATAAAGAAACATCTTGTAACCAGGCAGGAAACGCCATGTGCTTCTAAATGCCAGAAAGAGGAGAACACAGTCTGGTTTTCACACAGCTGCGGTAATCTAAACAGACGCACTGTGCTTTAAAAAGCCAGAGCAATTCCAGGAGGCCATCTTTACAGAAGGGAAATCTCTTTGATTGTGAGGTACACAAGCCAAAAAATGTAAGTTCAGGGACTCATGTAGGGATAGCAGTCTTGAGTTCAACAGGTTTGCACTTTTCTCCTAGTCTCTAGTTGAAGGCAAATTATTAGTCCTGTTAAATTGTTATCCTTTTGTAAAATATTTCCCACATGACGTTTAGGAATGTTCACAGTACTTCATATCATATTTCTTCTTCTAGATGATGTATTACTTGTTTTTAGTTTGGCTGGAATTAAAATAAGTATTTACAGTTTTTTTTCAATTGCTTTGGCACATCAAAACAGACTAAACAGTCTCCAAACTGTGTGCTAATCTTAAAGAGCCCCTATTATGGGTTTTTGAAAATGAGCTTGCATGCAGTGTGCAACACAGCTCTAAGTGAAGTGAAATGTCCAGCTGAGGCTTAAATCTGAAAGTGCACAGTGTTTAAAACTACTGATTCATCTATAAAAGAGTCGACTCATAGTTTCTCAAACGAGTCGCCGTGCTTACGAGTCTTTAGCCGTTTCGGAATGACGTTAACACAAAACATAAGCCCCGTCCATTTGTGCGTGCGCAGCCCCGGGAGATTCGAAACCCCCAACCACGCCCACAAACAACAGCGGCAAGCAAAGGTTGCCTGATTGGGTGGTTTTGAATTTGAGTGTGCAGGTAAAAACCTTTTAGATATGGGTTTGAACTGGAATCAGTCAGCTACATCTGGCAACACAGAGAAGAGCACTGTGCTTAGCTGGATATTGTAGGAGGTGTGCAGATGAACCAGAGATGAGACTGTGAAGAGTCAGTGGTTGAGGTTTGTTTCTGCAGAAATGCCTCAGCATTATAGCCCAGCCTTGTGCTGTGTTCCCTCTGAGGAGTGCTTCTGAAATCTACAACGGAGGATTCGTCGATGTTAAAGGAAGGATCAAAAAAGACTTGATGTATGCAGGGGCGGACTAGCCATAGGGAGCAGCGGTTCCCTGGCCTGCTATCCAACAAGTGTAAGTGCAATTAAAACGGTTGCCTCATTGTTTTCTCTAGCTTGTAAATGATGTATTTAATTGTGTTTTGTAACTTGTAACCGCTTGCAGTGTATCTGGTTAACTTGTATTCTCATATCGCGTCTAAAAGCACGATGTAAACGCGACGCGTGACACTTTGTTTACAAATTAAAATGCGTTTGTGAGCTGCGTTTCACTGCTGTTTGTCGTTGCTATGGCTACATCAGCTCTCCTACACACGTGTGGTGGTCCTGTTTCATAATGGTTCAGCTTTTGCCACTGTGTGCACTAATACTGAATGTATGTCACTGTTTTTACTTATGGTTAAGAATAGAGAAATATGCTGGGAGACCGGGGGGTTAGTTTCGGGGTTGAGGTGTCTGAAATACGGGCGACTACCGGAAAAACCGAGTGTTGGCAGATATGCTCACGCATACATTATGACTGACTACTTCAATATTGATAAGCCATGGTGGGCATTCTCTCGCGCTGAATGATGTCGACCAATCGCAACAGACGGGGTCATTGGTCTAATCAGCACAGTTTAGCATCGCGCTAAGGAGGAGTTTTGGAACAAATGAATCGCTGAACGATTCATATAGGAGTCGCTGGGATAATGAGGTAAAAATAAATGCATATTATAAGACAATGAAAGTGTTTTTTGACCATGCATGCATATTAGCCTGCTGTTGGAGACCCCAAAACCAAAATATGACCCTTTTTAATGTATAATAGGGGCTCTTTAAAACTGTTTGCTGGAACTTCAGAACTTTATTGCATGTCTGCAAAATGTAGTTACTCCCCCAAAACATTTCATTCATGCTTCAAAACCTATTTATTGTGTCACTAATTTGGCCAAGACCACTAAAATGTAAAGTGTATTTGTCAAGGTCTGAGCCACACTGCTCAAAATGATTAGTTGTTTTATCACCATGACAAACAACCATATAAATTAAGATTTTAAATAGTCTGATATTTGTTGAGAGGTCAATAGTACATAGGAAAAAATAAGAAAATATAGGAACATTTTTATTTATTCAGTACAATTATTTGTGTGTGCATTACAAGCAAAGTGCAATCTTGTTTGTCCTGTTACTCTATAGAATATTTAATATTTCTTATATTACCACAAATATACAAAAAAAATAAAATAAGTACAGGTATATACCATCAATGAAAAAATTATTCTTGGTGAACATCCTGTTACTCTTGTTCTTACACATAATTGTTCTTTCAAATATGTATGTATAGACAGACAGACAGACAGACAGACAGACAGACAGACAGACAGACACACACATATACAAATGTTTGATAACTGACTAAATATTTTTGAGTGTGATGGCTTACACAATGAAAAGTGATTAAGAAGTTGTGAAGAGTTTGACTTTAAATTAGACTTGACTCATCTGTTTTGATCAAGAGTCGTGCAATTAGTTTTAGACCAAACTACAGACAATTGTACTTCCCGTTTGCACTAAGGGCACAGCAATTGCAATTAGCTTAAATCAATAAGAAATGCCAAACAAATGCTGGATAAGTTGGCGGTTCATTCCGCTGTGGCGACCCCGGATTAATAAAGGGACTAAGCTGAAAAGAAAATGAATGAATGAATGAATAAGAAATGCCACTCTGAAGTGAACAATAAGCTAATTGTTCAGAGATCTAAACTTATTTTTTGAAAAAAAAATAAATAAATCAAGAATTGCGCCAAAGCAATTTAGAAAAACTGTAATACCATCTTTAAGGTCAATATTATTAGCCCTTTTTTATTTCTTCATTTGTCTACAGAACCGCTGATGTCAAGTGACTAGCCTAATCAACCTAACTTGCCTAGTTAACCTAATTAAGAATTTATAAAGCACTTTAAGCTCAATACAAGTTTCCCTAGTAAAATATGTACTGTCCTCATGCCAAAGACAAAAGAAATTAGACATTTGTTATTAAAACTATTATGTTTAAAAATGTGTCAAAGAAAACTATCTCTGTTAAACATCAGTAAGAAAATATTTGAAAACGAATTAACATTTTACAGGAGGGCTATTCATTTTGACTAACTGTATAAATGGGTTTATCTTTACTCTATTTTTAATACATGTGTTTCTCTCCATGCCATTAGAAACGGTCTATTGTGTATCAAATAAGAAATAAATGCAACATCTGATCCTCATGTTTGGATGACCAACTGCACTGCTGAGTTTGCTGTCCTTGAACGATGCTACCCAGATGGCATGGAGGAGGAAGGGTTTGACGTGTTTGTTTGCTAAACACTTGCTGAGACTAAAAGTAGGTGGCACATTTAACTATTATGGGCTCTGGCAGGGGGTTGGGTTGGTTCGACGTGCCCTTGACATAGGAAGATTCAAATTTCAGCCCATGAAACTAAACAGGGCTGCAACTTTATTTCCATGCTGGTACTTTGACATGGTTTCTTGCATTCAAATGTACCATTGGCATCAAACAGACAAAGAGACCGAGTGATTTTAACAATGGGATTTAATAAAGAATAAAAAGACACAAGAAATCAACATACATTAACAATTATGTTACAAAAGGGTAATTTACAGCTAATAAGGTAAATGGTGAAGCTGTTGCTCATGCATATTTAATGTGCATTTAACAAAACCCTTAATGATCAGTAGGTGAACTAGTCTTGGTAGCGTTGAATATTTCTCAGACAGACTGTGTCTGTAGTATACTGCTTCAGTTCAGTCATACTTCCTGTTCCATTTCCAAGTATGGCTAACCAAATATATTAAGTTATAAATATCTTTAGAAAAGTAAACCATGTTTAAACCTTGCATTTACATAGTACTTGCTATGTAGATGCATTACAGCGAAAGCTGAATTTATAATAAATACAAAACAAAAAGTAAAAAAAAAACAAAAAAAAAACCTAAAGACAATGACATCAAGGGGGTGAAAAGTGCAGGGGAAGGCGTTGTGCTGGACAGATTTGAGTTCCCAGCTGACCGACAGGCAGTTTTAGGCCGTGCAGCGGATTTCTGTCTAGGCACTTGATTGTGTTACAACGGAGACAAGCCAATTTCATTGGTCGCATCCTAACTGATCTTAGTGTTCCTAAAATCTCTCACACTGTAGTCATGAGTTTTAAGGAGCCTGATCGGAAACGCAAGATCTTCTTCTTCAAGTTGTGGGAAGCCTTGATTTTCACGAAAGCCTTCGCCTGTGCTGACGTCATTCCATGGCATCCTGAGCCTGCCTGGCTGATCTGGCGCCAGTTGACTCCAGCGCTGCCCTCAGAGTCACTGCTAGTGCTGCTTTCGGCTACATAGTCGGCCTCGCTAGCACTCGACTCACTGTCCCCAAAACAGTTGGTAGTGTAGTTGCTGCGCTCGTCCTCGCTTGTGTCCAAAATGGTGGAATGAAAGAGGGAGGCGCACTCTGCTGAATATTCAGAGTCACTGCCCACGTAGGCGTAGGGGCTGGTGTAGTGTGCATTAGACGGCAGGTACATGTGGCTCAGCATTTCTCGTTTCTGCCTGCGGTGAGCCCTCCTATAAGCCTCTTCATAGGGGATCTCATGGAGACCCCTCGGGCGCCGGTGGAAGTCGTTGCGCTTGTACTTGGGTTTGGCCAACACTGCCTCATGATGACGGTGATGACCATGGTGTCTCTGAGCAGAGGTTCGAGCCCCTGAGGAACTGGTGTGCTTCTCCAGGATCCGTCCTTCAGGGATGGAGGCAGGGATCCTCTTGGCTTTTGCAGAGGCCTTCTTGGAGGATTTGTGCAAGTGGTGGACTTCATCTACCTGACGAGTCCTCCTAGATCCAGTTCGATGCTTGTCACGGACTGTCTCTGAAACATGCTCAAACACTTGAGGTCTACTTTTTGAACTGCCAGAATTTTTCACTTTGACAATCTGGATGTTCTTGGTGCCACCCTTTTGAAGATTTACATTCTGTTTCTGAGCAGGAATATACTGGCCACTGACCAGAGGACCTCCCTCATCTTGGCTTTGTGAAGAAGAACCGAGGCTTACCAACTCTGGAGCCTCAGTGTCTTTACCACAACTTGGTGAAGTTTGTGTCTTAGGATTTCTCTTTAGAGGACTTGCTTTCATTGCTTGTCCTGTTTTATTGTCCTCCACATTGTAAAAACAATGCTTGTTGAGTTTGGGAGAGGAAACAGCCTTTGGGCTGCCTAAATCTGGGCAGTCTTTCGGTGCAACACTTAACGGCTGACCTTTACTGGTTCCCGAAATTTTCTTCTTCAACAGGCAATTAGTGTTATCATTGGTGGTTGAGTAACTGTTCTGTGGCTGACTTGAAGACAAGTATGCTCCATTTTGAAGCGTTCCTCCCTTAGACTCAGCAGACCACTGTCTTTGGGGTGAAGCTGTGCTTGGTTCAGTGCCAGTTGCTGATGCATCCTGTAAACATGTCTGCCAATTTGGCTTGAGGTCAGAGGTCCATTGCTGGGCCTGAACAGCAGCAGGGGCCCGTGAACAAAGACTAGCCTGCCTTAAAATGCTTTTTGAGGGATCAGTATTGATGCTTGTTCGGGGTCTGTTGGTCCTCAACGGCTGTGCCCTCCTCTGAAGAAGCCCGAAGATGTAACTATCCAGTTTTTTGTTTGGTAGCATCTGAGAGGCATGCCAAGAGGAACTCTGGGAGCCTACAACCTGCTCAGGTTTCTGTTCATCACTTGATGCTTCGCCAGGTTTGGAGAAGTTACAGTCATCCTTCAGGTGACCTGTCATCGACTGGATAAAAATGGGGCTTTGGACTGCCACCGCATGGAGTGGACTGGGGTACCGGTAAACATCATTACCATTTTTGGCAATTAGGTCACAGTGAAATTTGGAAATGCCATCGCAGGAGCTATCCGGGGAAGGAGAGTAGGAAGCAGAAAGAGACCTGCGGACTGTTCCAGAACTGGAGTCTTCACAATGGCAATCACACTCGGCACAACTGCCCAGATCATCTGCAAATCCAAGAAGGACACAACAGTTAACACTACAAGAAAAGATAATGTCAGATTATCAAAACAACTATTTTCAAGATGCCACAGTCTGCGAAAGGAGATTGTTTCTGATTCCTAGAGTTCTAGCCCTTATCTGGGTGGGTGGTTGATTAGTTTTGATGTGCTAATGAGCCTTTTGTTGCTAGCTTATAGGTGTGGCTGGGAGAGCTATCAGCAAGGTTGTGAAAGGTTGTGGTTTCTATCTCTGCCTAGGACCAAACTTCTCTTGTTTCACCTCAATTTGCAGCGTGGAGCTTAAGTGATTACAGAGTGCTAACGGTAACGGAACACAAAAAAACGGATGCCATTTGACCAAAATTAGAAACAAACGAACAAAGCGCCCTTTCTTTGTGAAAACAGCTTTTAAGAAGAGCAAGAAATCACCATTAAGTAAATAGTTCTACATTTGGTTAACAAAGCTAGAAAAGAGCGTTTCCAGACTACATGGAAGAGTGCTGACGGGTAAAGACCAGTATGAATGACCTAGAAACCTCAAACCGTCACAAGGAGACTCTCACCTGCAGGCTTAAGCCTTCCCTCTGAGGCACAGAGCGAGGTGTCGAGGGGGGTGCACAGGCAGGTGGTGGAACGACAACTGGACAAACACTCGCTGAACACAGAGTTGGAGGAATTGGAGAGGGATCCTGAAGCACCGTCGCTTAAGTCGTAAAAGCCTTGGAGAGAGAGAGGGTGAGACATTAACACATTAATTTCACATCTTCAGGAATGAGGTGGTGATCCAAAGACCGTGCTTTTCATTCTTAAAGGGATAGTTCACTCCAAATAAAACTTCATTTACTTCTTACTTTACTTGTTTCAAACTTTTATGAGTTTCTTTCTTCTTTTAAACACAAAATAAGCTGTTTTAAAAACCTGCTACGAGACATTTGTTTATTTATTTGTTTTTCCTACAATGGATTACAGGTTTTCGGCTTTCTTTTTTGTGCCCAACAGAAGAAAGAAACTCATAAAGGTTTGTAATCAATCGAGGGAGATTAAATAGTAAGTAAATGTTCATTTTTCGCTGAACTATCCCTTTAAGTGAGCTCTCTTCTGGAACCTCCTTTTAATTACAATTTGAATAACGTCATGTCATTCTAATGATTATAAGGCTTAGGTTTCTGGTGCCACATGACTGTAAAGGCCGAAATTAAAGACTTTTGCTTATTTTAGTTTTTACTAGGTGACAAAAAGTTCATAAAATAAAGATTTGATTGAACTCAATAGAACTACTTCTTAAATTATGGCAATAAATAAATATATCTGTAGAATTATAAAGTTAACCATCATAAATTAATGCACTATATATATACGCAGTCTGAAATTTTCTTCTAAAATGGGCATATTTTTCCAGCTCCTGTGTGTATGTTCAGTAAATCCAATTTTCTGGCAAATAATATGTTCTTTGCATTGCCTTTAAAGGGAAATAACTGAATACAAACAAAGGATGCTAAGAAAAATTTGTTTATTTGTTTATTTATTAGTTTTTCCTACAATTGAAGTCAATGATTACTGGTTTTTGACTTTCTTTTTTTGTGCTCAACAGAAGAAAGAAACTCATAAAGGTTTGTAATCACTTGAGGGAGATTAAATAGTGAGTAAATGTTCATTTTTCGCTGAACTATCCCTTTAAGTGAGCTCTCTTCTGGAACCTCCTTTTAATTACAATTTGAATAACGTCGCTTCCAGGAAGGTATCCATTTGCCAGAGGAAATAGAGCCAGCAACCAGATCTCCGTGCATTACAATTGATATTAGCATCAAAATGGTAATCTAAGTAATGAAACCATTACAGCTACCGCAAACAACACTAAACATATCTGCCTGGATTAATCAAAGGGTCTGCCTTTGGGCTGCAAAGGAAACATTACCAACTTAAAAGTTGAAGAACTTCACATTAGAATCGGTTACAAGGACATTTTAGCAATTGGAGCAGATGTAATCAATCTTCACTTTATATAACCTTCCTCCAACAAAAGTGTAGTCGGTCCCAGCACTGAAATGACCTCTTGGATTCGGAATGTAAACCAGTGTAGCGGTTGCAGGCCTCTAGCAAAGGGTGCAGATTGTTCTTGTTACTAAATTAGTGCGAGAGCAAAAACAAGCTAAGCTTTTTCCACCAGACATTAGGGCTCGCAGGTACACATGCTACTACAGGCCCAAAGCGCATAAAGTAGTCTCATACAGAGTGATATCCTTTAAACAGGACGTCTGATTACCTCCCTCAGGTAATTGCAGGAGATTAACAATCATTAGAAATGCCGTTCTGTGCTTGTGAATGAGTTTCATTTGGAATCCTTTTTTGTCTACGCTGATCACGCAGATTGGTTTTACGCAAACAGTCTGTTGGTAATCAACTCTGCCAAGCCTCAAGTAATAATCAAACATGCATCGCTCAGAATTCAAGCCCCCTCTCGAAGTGTTTTGGTTTCACAACAAATACTAACCGGAGCTTGGCCGGCTGTCGGTTTCCACGTGTTCATGCGAAGTCTCAGTGTCCAGCCGCAGGTCACTGATCTGTCGGTCTAATTCCTGGAGCTGGTTAATCAAACCTGCATCTCGCCTCCTCAGGCAGTTCTACAAAGAAACAAAACATGAAAAGATGATCTCGAGAAAACATTTGGTACATGCATCAGCAGATTCATAATAGTAAAACTGCACTGTAAAAAAGGAAAACTTTAGCTTGTTACAACTACATGATTTAATTAATTTCATGATTAAGTTTTCAGAAAATAAATAAGTTGGAAAAACTTTACTCTTTTAGGTGTAAGAAGTTGAAGTAATTTATTTAAGTTGATCCAATGAGGCTTTCTTTTTTTGAGTTTTGTTTCTCATTTAAGAGGATCTGCCCTACAACCCTAGCAAGAGTCTGCAAATAATTTTATTTCATGATGCACATCCTTTTTTTCCTTCCTTTTTATTATTATGAGTGCAAAGCATACAACATACAGGAAATACACAAACAGCAATCGAACAAAAATGAAAACAACAGGAATGTGTAAACAACAATGACATTTAGAGTAATGGTAGTATTTAAATAGTATTTAGCATCCATAGTCACACTGTAAACAATTCTTGCTGCCTGAAATTATTTTGTTAAATAAAATGAACTTGGGCGGCATGGTGGCTCAGTGGTTAGCTCAGTCACCTCACAGCAAGAAAGTCACTGGTTCGAGTCTTGACTTGGCCAGTTGGCGTTTCTGTGTGGCGTTTGGAAGTTCTCCCAGGGTTTGCAGGGTTTCCCCGACAGTCCAAAGACATGCACTTCAGTGAATTGGGTAAACAAAGGAGTGTATGAGTGTGAATGTCAGAGTGTATGGGTGTTTGCCAGTACTGGGTTGCGGCTGGAAGGGCATTCGCTATGTAAAACATATGGTGGAATAGTTGGCGGTTCATTCCACTGTGGAGACCCCTGATAAATAAAGGACTAAGCCAAAGGAAAATTGAATGAATAAAAAAAACGTCTCTAGTCGTCTCAACTTCATCGATCAACATGAAACTGACTAAAATTTTTAAGTTAAACATTGTATAACTTATTTTTTTAGTCTTGTTAACTTAATAAAAGAAGTTAAAGCAACAAACTCATATTTGTTGTTTTGACTTTTTGTCATTACATTTTAACAGTGCTTAATAATAATAATAATAATAATAATAATAATAATAATAATAATAATAATAATAATAATAATAATAACAATAAAAGCAATAATTACAATGATGTCAATAATAGCATTTATAATAATAAAGTTGGTGACGATGAAAGTAATATTCTATGAAGGCAACAGTGATATCATTAATAATGAGTTTAATAATAATTATATAGATATAATATCAGTAATAATGAGGAAAAGATGTCATATACTCAACACATACCACATATATCCTATTTTCTATGTCTGATCATGTTTTTTTTAAATTTTCCTTTAACATATATATCCTAACCCCGAAGTCCTCACGGCACTGATCAGACAAGACGTAATGAACCAAATGAGAGTCACACCTCGCATGGGAACAACATTCAACTTCGACACAGCGCTAGAGAGCAATTGGATGCATCTGACAACACCCGTATCATGTGCTGCATTCCAAATTAAGCGTGGTAAAACGGCAGACCGAGGAAAATGTGGCCCCTTCAAAGCAGACGGACACTGCTTCGAATGACCTATAATCAGAGGCATGTTATCTGCTGCAAATTTTAACTGCTGCTCGCTGACAGGGGAAGTAATGCAGTGCAGATTCCAGGCTATATGGAGCAGAGGAATGGCGTTTCCTCCACTGCAGAGCGAGGCTGTAAAAAAATGCCTGGTCCTGACAGGAGGGCCGCGGGTGATTTATGGGCCCTGAGCTCTCAGCAGGCTGGCCTGTGCAGACCATTTTTACACAGAGTGCCATTTGCAGAGCACACCAATGGTTATTTTGAAACAGCATCAAATTAACCCCGGACCACTGTTGACGGCCTGGGCTTGGGGAGAGAGGAGTCTACATTTACTGTTTATAGTCAATTCACAGCGCAAGGCCACAGAGGACTGGTTGTTTATTCTTGGGGAATCATAAGGACATTAGGCATTATATGATTCACACGTTACTGTCGACTTTAGTGCAGATGTGGGTGTGCGGCCTGCAGACTGACGGACCTCAAGATAAACAAGTATAATCATGCCAGACTACGTCGGGGAAGATTCAAGCCACTTGTGTACAAGTCTGAGGCTTTGGCAAAGCACGGAAACGAATCCAAATCTTGTAATTCTTCTTTGTGTATACACAATACGTTTACCACAATGCATTGGCCGTGTAGAGTTACAATAATGGAGATGTTTGTAAATACCCCGAGTGGAACCAGGTGTCTTTTTGGCCCAACTGTTAAACTTAATCTCGCTCATCCTCTACAGCAGGGGGGCTTGAGCTGAGCTTGTAAAAAAAGTTCATTTCCATTGAAACCCATCGACTAATCTCATTCAGGCCAGTCAGACCCCCTCCTAGATCTGCACTAGGAACTCTGGGATGTTCTACTATCTCCTGGAAGTTTTTTTCAATGGTTTTCTTATTGTTTTAATGTCATTCTAATGATTATAAGGCTTAGGTTTCTGGTGTCACGTGACTGTAAAGGCCGAAATTAAAGACTTTTGTTTATTTCAGTTTTTACTAGATGACAAAAAGTTTATAAAATAAAGATTTGATTGAAATTAATAGAACTACTTCTGAAAATATGGCAATAAATAAATATATCTGTAGAATTATAAAGTTAACCATTATAAATCAATGCACTATATATACACAGTCTGAAATTTTCTTCTAAAATGGGCATATTTTTCCAGCTCCTGTGTGTATGTTCAGTAACTCCAATTTTCTGGCAAATAATATGTTCTTTGCATTGCCTTTAAAGTGAGATAACTGAACACAAACAAAGGATGCTAAGAAAAATGCTCATTATAGAAGAACATTTCAGTAAGCTTAGAGGTTTTTGCATCTGAACTCTTTATATATATATATATATATA
>CAIGQQ010036011.1:1599395-1615828 GCA_903798035.1 Danio albolineatus
AAAATAAAATAAAATAAAATAAAATAAAATAAAATAAAATAAAATAAAATAAATATTAGTTACAGTAGTCAATAGTCCACGTAAAAAAACAAAGAAATTTGAAAACAATACTTAACTGAACATTCTGCACAAGGAAAATAAAATTTCAAGCACAATGCAAGTTTGATAGTTCCCTCTTCATTGTAAAACAAAGTTGAAACCAAGTGTACGTGTCTGTATGCAGTGACGAGTCATTTTATGTCCATTTGCATTAGACAAACCTAAGCCTTGGGTCTAAACTTAAATTAAAGTGAGTTAAAATAAAATAAAAGACAGTTTTGCTTTAAAAATGTCCCTTTTCACAAAATAACATAAAATAATAAAATAAAATGTAATAAAAAGAATATTCATTACTTCTGTAAAAGCTGGATTCTTATCTAAATTTAAATGAAGGCAATTAAAAATAAGATAAGATAAAATAAAATAAAAATAATAATAAAAAAAAAATAATAATAAAACATTTTTTTAAATTAAATTAAATTAAATTTTAAATAAAATTAAATTAAAAAACGAAATAATACAAGTTAAATCAATTAATTAAAAATAAAATAAAATAAAATATGGTCCCACTTTATATTAAGAGGCCTTAACTAATATGTACTTACACCGAAATTAACAATTTGTTAATTGTGTTATACGTGTTTTTACATTGTACTTACGTTTGATTTAATAACGGTCTGTAATTACGTCTGTAACTAATTTTTGTAATTACATTTGTAAATACACTGTTGACCATCCCTTACACCTGAACCCACCCTTAAACCTACCCATACCACCAAACCAGTCCCTAACCTTGACCATATCCCACCTCAAGTGCAACACAAGTGTTCTTAAATACATTATAAACACAGTAAGTACATTGTATTAATTTTTTGATGCAAGTCCATAGTACTTAAGGACACTTACTATAAAGTGGGACCTAAAATATTAATTACTTCTGGAAAGGCTGGGCAGTCGTGTAAGCTTAAATTCAGGCGATTTAAAATAAAATATAATAAAATAAACAAATTAAATTAAAGTTTTGCTTTAAAAATATAACCTTTTACAAAATAAAATAATTAAATTAAATTAAATTAAGGATTTATTACTTCTGTAAAAGCTGGACTTTTTTCTAAAGTTAAATTACCGTGAGTTAATATAAAATACAATAAAATAAAATAAACAATAATACAAATGAAACTAATTAATTAAAAACAAAAGAAAATGATTGATAAATTAATAAAGGCTAATTTCTCATTTAAATTCTAATTGAGATGAGGCACTAAAGCCAAAAACACTGGATTTTATGCATATGTCAATCAATTTTTTCAGTCTAATTTAAAAATAACATTCTTAATACACATTTAATTGTTTCTTTTCTTGCATTCTAACAATTCAGTTCAGAAGATTTTCATTACAAGACACAATTAATATATTTATAGTAATTATATTTATAATATTATTATTGTTATGATATTATTTATAACATAATTAAATATATTTAATTATATCTAGGGTGTCACGGTGGCGCAGTGGGTAGCACGATTGCCTCAGAGCAAGAAGATCGCTGGTCCGAGCCTCGGCTGTCAGTTGGCAATTCTGTGTGGAGTTTGCATGTTCTCCCCGTGGTTGCGTGGGTTTCCTCTGGGTGCTCCGGTTTCCCCCACAAGTCCAAAGACATGCGGTATAGGTGAATTGGGTAGGCTAAATTGTCTGTAGTGTATGGGTTTGAATGAGTGTGTATGGATGTTTCCCAGTGATGGAAGGGCATCCACTGCATAAAACATATGATGGATAAGTTGGTGGTTCATTCCGCTGTGGCGACCCCTGATTAATAAAGGGATTAAGCCGACAAGAAAATGAATGAATAAATAATTATATCTACATATATAATAAAAAATAAAAGACCTACATCATCCATTGTTCCGATTTTAATACTAGAAATGTATGCAAATTAGTGCACACTTAATTAAACCATGCCTGATTTGCATATTTAACCATAACATTTCCCAAAACATCCAAACAAAAATCATCAAGTGATAAGACTGTGATTCTAAATATTACTTTATTTTAACTCATGGCCAAATCTCTTCCAGCGTCTCCCTTTCACAGAAGCAGCAGACTTTGTGTGTATTAATCGGAATAAATAAAGCTCACTCACAGGCCTGACGGATGCTCTCTTTCCACAGATGGGGGTTTTTGCAGTTGCGTGTCTAATGAAAAACACCGGCCGGCTCAAAGCTCTCTCCTGTCCATCAACGTCAGCCGAAGCCAAAGCACGGTTTCGTTTGATTTGCAGCGAAGCAGGCGGTGAGGATGAGTCAAAAAGCAGCCTCATAGACAGCGCAAAGCTTCATCTCTCTATAAACACGGCCGGGATCGAGGAAACGGGATCCAATGGCGGCTTCTATGAGGAACAGATGTTAGAAACACAGCTGGTGACCTTTCTCAAACTGCTCTGAAACATTAGCCCAGGCCCAACGCTTACACAAGCACACTGACACACACACACACACACACAATCATATGGTCAAGGATGCAGGGAATAAAAAAAGGGGGCTTCAGGGCACAGACTCAATAATTCGGCAGTGGTGATTGTGACTGTGGGACAGGAAGTGACCCAGGATGCACATACATTGTAATTGGATCAAAGGCTTCAGGTTTTGTGCCACCAGAAGCAAATCTTTTAGGATTTTTAAGATGGGATGAGCAATTGCTGTGCTGAAGCAACTTTGGGTCAGTGAAATCTTGTTAAGATGCGACTCAAATATGGTTTGTTTTAGGTGTATCTCTCAAACATCAGAGTATTTTCATTGGATTCATCAGGTTTGTAATGAAGATGAAGGTATATCACACATGTTTTTAAAATGCAAGGAGCTGGAATGTTTTATTGGGAAAATAAAATAAAAGGTAAATGAAATGAGGAATGAAAATGAGATTGTTGGTGAGGAATTGGACACATTATTACACATTAAAACACATTATTTTTATTTGGTTGGAAAACAGAAAGTAAAAATATAGGATTCATACATTTTGTATTATGGAATAGAAGGAATATAGTTAAACAAAGGTATGGGAGAATATCTGTGTGTAAATTGTTTAAAAGAAGTCTGTAATGTCACGCAAGTCTGTAATGCTGAATGCTCTTTTCTATTATTGTAATGCGAATGACAAGATGAATGAATTTGAAATATGTTCAAATGACTTTATACAATGTGCATGTATTATTGCCTGTAACTGTTGATATATATATATATATATATATATATATATATATATATACATTTTTAACAAACCAAGAGCGGTTACTCACTTAAAGCTAAGCAGGGCTGTGCTGCTTCAGTACCACATATGACTTCCATAATGGGTGACCTGTATATAAACGTTAACCATAAGCTGATTATTGACATTATGAACAAATTTATTGGAAAAGCAAAAACGTTTTTATATTCTCCTAAATCTTTTTATAATTCTTTTTCTTACAGTTGACCAGAACGTGGGGACAGGCAAAAGACTGATTTATTTTCATTGTGATGTTAATTTTTATTAGATGTTTGGTAAAATGTTAGCGCTTAGTGGAGTAAACTGAAACTTCTTTTTGATAATTGAAGCTGAATCAATCAATCGATCAATCGATCAATCAATCAATCAATCAATCAATCAATCAATCAATCAATCAATCAATCAATCAATCAATCAATCAGTCTGTCTGTCTGTATGTCCGTCCGTCCGTCCGTAAATCCATCCATCCATCCATCCATCCATCCATCCATCCATCTATCTATCTATCTATCTATACATCCATCCATCCATCCATCCATCCATCCATCCATTTTTTAATATCAGATAGCAACACCGGGGTTTAAGCTGCTGCTGCTGCTGTTTGTGTGAGTTTTATTTCAATGCTTTGGAGCAAAGACTTGGTCTTTTATAAATAAACACACTTGGTAAAATATTGCTGAAATGAAAAAAAAGTTGAGAAAGAGGGAACATTTAAAAAGTTGTTAAAAGTTTAAATTGATTTATGTAAAAATGATTAAAAAACATTGTTACACTAATACACAGTAATACTATTGTCAAAATGTACATAAAATACACATTTCCCAAATCATGTTTTACTTTAAAATCTGACAGAAATTTAAACATGTTGTCTTCCAAATTTATGGCTGATTATCTAAAAAAAAAAAAATTAATAATCATTTTTAATAATGATGCAAACATTTTTAGATCGCAAACACAACAGTGACTTAAATAAACAACTTTACCATGTTTTGACCTTTCCAAGAAATAAAAATTAATAACAATAAACTTTAAACAAAAATTACTGCTAATAATAAAATAATGCCTAAGTAAATAAAATAAAAATAAAAAAACACTGGTATGTTATAACTGGTATTACACTACAATTGTTTGGTTGTTCAAGTGACTGTGAGGACAAAAATAAATAGGTCTAGAAAGAATTCATTCATTCATTCAATCATTTTCCTTCGGCTTAGTCCCTTATTTTTTCAGCGGAATGAACCACCAACTATTCCGGCATATGTTTTACGCAGTATTGGGAAACACCCATACACACGCATTCACACACACACTCATACAGTACACTAAAGCCAACATACTACGGTTCCACACAGAAATGGCAACTGGTTTAGCCGGGAACCAGTGACCTTCTTGCTGTGAGGTGACAGTGCTAACCACTGAGCCACCGTGCTGCTAACATTGTTTGGATACTTAAAAAAAAAAGAACTTTTTGTCTTTGATATGGAAAAGTGGGCCAGGAAGTGACTCGGGATATACATACACTGTAATTGGATAAAAGGCTTCAGTCTTTGTGCCACCAGAATCAAATCTCTCAGACAAACAACCCAAATCCTTCCTTTGACTTCCAAAAAGGCTCGCTGTTTCAAATCCAACATAAAACCAGTGAACTGAGAAGTGTCCATTCATCTCTATTAAAATAAATTGAACTGCTTTTTTTATAGTCGATGCTTGATTATTTTATGCAAATCGTTACTCATAGATCTGACCCAAAAAAAAGCCAGACAGTTTTCCCCTCGACCAGCTTTCGCTAGTACAAAGTCACATTTGTGCTTTAACCTAATCCAATCACTCACAGTAATTACCTTATGAATTTTGTAAGGCCCATTAAACGAGAACAGGACCCCATTATGTAGGACTGGCAGGAACATAGGGAATAAATTAATACATCTAAATACATCAAAGTCTACGGCGCCGCAGATGCAGAGCTGTGGGGACAAATTGAGCAAACGCGGCGTGTGGATTTATGAGCATGATACCAATCGTCACCCCTCACCTATATCTTATATCACGCTGGACACAGACTGCTTTTATACAACGCATCAGTCATATCGATGATGTTATTATTCTGAATTAACACCCAAACACTGCGGAAGCGAGAGAGAAAAATGGTCCTACACTCAAAAAAAAAATTCTGCATTATAGTTAAATGGAGTTGTTTTATGATAAATCCACCTAAAATTGTTGAAAAACAAACAAATAAACAGATAAATCCACCTAAATTTGTTAAAAAACAAACAAATAAACAAACAAAAAAACAACAACTTTATCTAAATTAAGGTTAAAAGGTTTATTTAATATGAAAAAAAACTTCATTTTAATTTAATTTATTTGTGTTGAGAACATGAAGGACTTTTGTGGAAACCAGCATTTGTTTTAACAGTGTAGACTGCACGAACTCCTCATCTTAACTTCTTATTTCTTTATACCTTATGTCTAGCCAAAAAATTGAATCAATTTTGCTTTAAGAATGCAATACCATGCTAAATCAACTTGTGTATGATTATTATGATTGTTTTAAGTTCTTTTCTTCCTTATTTAGTAAAGCTTAGAGTTTAGCCGGCAGCTAGCTTTCTGCAAATTTCACATGTAATGTGTATTTATATAGCACATTCACTGTGTGTGGCCATACACCCAAAGCACTTCACAATCATGAGGGGGGTCTCTCCACACCACAACCAGTGTGCAGCATCCACTTGGAGGATGCGACGGCAACCACAGGACAACGGCACCAGTGCGCTCACCACACACTAGCTTCAGGTGGAGTGGAGGGACAGTGATAGAGCCAATTCAGTGGATGCGGATAATTGGGAGGCCATGATGGTAAGGGCTGATGGTGAAAATTTAACCAGGACACCGGGGTTAAAGCCCAAGTCTTTACAAGAAGTGCCTTTTTTAATGACCACTGAGAGTCAGGACCTCGGTTTGATCACATCTCTTTGCATTAGCTTACACATAAAACACAAATGCTTTGGAATCCAAATCCTCTAAAGGATTGTTAGTCTGCATTATTTCGGGCAACCGCAGCCGGGAACACTTCCCAAAGGACATTATAATTTGAACGGCATCTGCGCTCATTTTAGTCTGTTTTTTATTATTCCCGAGGTTTCCGTAATCCTGGACCAGGCCGTATCCTGAGCAGCTGCTGTGGTGGTCATGGAGGAGTGGAGAGCATGAGACCGATCCCTGTAAGACCCCAGTAACAAGTCCTAGTATTGTTCCCGAAGGGCCAGCCGGTGACCCACCTGTGGTCTCTCCGTGATGGACGTCCAGCGTTCTCCAGCCTCTGGCACCTAGACTGCAGCTCTGCACAAGACGTCTGGCCATAGTAGAAATGGTCGTGCCCAACTGAGCCTGGTTTCTCTCAAGGTTTTTAAATCTTCACTTTCGCCAATTGGTGAAGTTTTTTCCTCGCCGCTGTCACCACTGGCTTGCATAGTTCGGGACTTGTAGGGCTGCGCATCGATGGATTACTCTTCAGTGTTTGGACTCTCAGCAGTGAATAATAAACCACACTGAATTGAACGCTCTGGTTACTAAAGTAACCCTCGTTCCCCGAGGGGGGGAACGGAAATGCTATGTGGAAAAATTCCACTATGGGGATTTCGTTCAGAAAGCCAATCATCTGAAAGAGTATGTAAACGGGCCAATGAAATGCCAATGAGTTGGCAGCTTCAGCTTGCGCAGCTGATGCTCGTTGCAATCAATTTGGCATTTAAAGCACAGCGATAGCAGAGCTGAGTATCCTTTTGAGCTGAAGAGACTTTCACCCCAACAGCTAAGGGGCATTCATTGTGGCAACGGAACATAGCATTTCCGTTCCCCCCCTCGGGGAACGAGGGTTACTTTAGTAACCAGAGCGTTCCCCTTCGGGAGGGGGAACTTCAATGCTATGTGGAAAAATTCCACTATGGGGAAATGTATGGAAAACGCCACAATAAACGGACCTTACCTCGCCCCCGATGAGAGGTTAACCAGGCTGAGTAGAGCGTGAGCGCACCTGCATCACCGGAGGCGCGGTCTTCCAACGCGTTCCCTGGCCCTTACTTATCCCACTTCAACAGAAGATTTACGGATTTAGATATATTTTTCGGGAGTCGCAAGACATCTAGTAATTTCTAGGAATTGATACGACAATACGTTGGGAAGCGTGCAGTCCCGATAGGGAGGACGCTGCGGAGGCCACCTGCTGCCCGAGTGGGGAGACTGGTGGCAAGAGAACATAAGGACTAGCCCTGAAAAGGGGAGTACACATATGAATATAAGATGGTTAGCGGTGAGGGAAGACACGGGTCCTACCTGTGAAGGGGGACAGCATCGTGGCTAAATATGCATATGGGATCGCCAGCGGGGATCACACATAGCAGGCACCTATACCCAGAACGCGGGCTGACCAGCGGGCAGACCTACAACGTAACGGGCCAGCGTCTGACTCCTCCGCTGAGTCGGATGCTGGGGGCCTCGGAGGAATCTCTGCAGGGCTCACCTAAGCAGGGAACTTTACTGACAGAGTAAAAAAGCGCACGTACCTCCGTGTTAGGGAGAATGGCGCAGCAAGCGTGTTACAACACCTTACCGAGTGTTTCCCCAATCCGAGTGGAGTGCGCTCGCACCCCCGGGGGACACGGCTCACCCTGGCTTTGGTAAGCGAGGGAGATGGCATCCACTATCCAGTGGGCCAACCTCTGTTTTGATACGGCACTTCCCTTCTGTCGACCACAATAACAGACGTAGAGCTGTCAGATGATTTAAGCTTTGAGTGCGTTCCACGTAAGTTCGCAAAGCGCGAACTGGACACAGCAGATAAAGGGCTGAGTCTGCCTCCTCCGTGGGCAGCGCTTGCAGCTCCCTACCTGATCCTTAAAACGGTGTGGTAGGAACCTTGGCACATAGCCGGGCCGTGATCTCAGGACAACGTGAGAGTTAGGCGGCCCGAATTCCAGGCACGAGTCACTGACCGAAAATGCCTCCAGGTCCCCGACCCTCTTAATCGATGCCAACGCGACCAGCAGAGCTGTCTTTAGGGACAGAAATCTTAAAGATACTGATTCGAGTGGTTCGAATAGATCTCCGCGCAACTCGTGAGAACGAGGGCGAGATCCCAAGAGGGCATGAGAGAGGGGCGGGGCGGATTTAATCGCCTAGCACCTCTGAGGAACCGGATGATGAGGTTATGCCTTCCCACGGTGCCGCCATCTATCGCATCATGGTGAGCGGATATGGCAGCCACGTAAACTTTCAGTGTGGAGGGCGACAGCCTGCTCTCCAGCTTCTCCTGAAGAAAAGAAAGCACAACGCTGATCTGGCAATTCCGGGGGTCTTCTCTGCGAGAGACGCACCACTCAGTGAATAGACTCCACTTCAGGGCGTAGGCGCGCCTCGTAGGGGGGGCTCTAGCCTAAGTGATGGTATTAACCACCGAAGCCGGTAGGTTACCTAAGTCTTCCTCACGTCTAAGGACCACACGTGGAGGTTCCAAAGATCTGGACGAGGGTGCCAGATGGTGCCTGTCCCTGAGAGAGTAGGTCCTCTCTCAAGGGGATCTGCCAGGGGGGGCCGTCGCGAGGAGGGAGAGTTCTGATATCCAGGTCCGGTTGGGCCAGAGAGGCGCAACTAGCAAGACCTGCTCCTCGTCCTCCCTGACCTTGCACAGTAACTGCGCGAGCAGGCTCACTGGGGGAAACGCATACTTGCGCATGCCCCGAGGCCAGCTGTGGGCCAGTGCATCCGTGCCGAGGAAGCCGTCGGGCAGGGAGAAAACAACTGGCAATGAGCGTTCTCGGAGGAAGCAAACAGATCAATCTGGGCATCCCCGAAGTGCGCCCATATCAGCTGGACCGTCTCGGGGTGGAGTCTCTATTCTCCTGGACGTAGTGGCTGCCGTGAGCGCGCACGGTTGAGCTCGCCCGGAATATGAATGGCGCGCAGCGATTTCAGCCGCGGATGACTCCAGAGGAGCAGACGGAGGGCGAGCTGAGACATGCGGCGAGAGTGGATACCCCCCATACGGTTGGCATACGCTACCGCCGCCGTGCTGTCCGTCCTGACCAGCACGTGATGTCGCTCCAGCACCGGAGAAAAACGGCGGAGAGCGAGAAACACTGCCAGCAGCTCTAGGCGATTGATGTGCCAATGCAGCTGGATACCTACCCACAGGCCCGCTGCTGCATGCCCGCAACACACGGCCCCCCAGCCCGCTGGAGGCATCTGTTAAGATAACAACATGCCCCAAGGGCTGAGGGCGCGGAGACACAGCGCAGTGACAGTCACCCGGTGTGTGCCCGCATGCCATGCGTGTCTGGGGACTCGATCGTGAAGCCAGTGCCGAAGTGGTCTCATATGAAGTAATCCGAGCGGCGACGGCAGCTGCGGATGCCATATGCCCCAGGAGCCTCTGAAAAGATTTCAGGGGGACCACTATTTTGCTGTCGAACTCTCTCAGACAGTTCAGCATTAGCCAAGCGCGCTCCCCGGAGAGGCGCGCCGTCATGGTGACCGAGTCCAGCTCCAACCCGAGAAAAGAGATCCTCTGCACGCGGGCGAGTTTGCTCTTTTCTCGGTTGACCTGAAACCCCAATAGGTCGAGGTGCCGGAGCACCCTGTCCCTGTGCATAATCAACTGCTCCCCCGAGTGGGCTAAAATCAGCCAGTCGCGAGAAAATTGAGTATGCGGATGCCCGCGAGCCAAAGGGGCGCTAGGGCACCCTCCGCGAGCTTGGTGAAGACCCGCGGAGACAAGGAGAGCCCGAAGGGGAGGATCTTGTACTGCCAAGCTCGACTCTCGAACGCAAACCACAGAAACTGATGGTGGCGTGGAAGAATGGAGACATGAAAGTACGCGTCCTTCAGGTCTATCGCTGCAAACCAATCCTGAGGACGAACGCACCGGAGGATGCGCCTCTGCGTGAGCATCTTGAATGGAAGCCTGTGAAGACACAATTCAAATGCGCAGATCTAGGATTGGCTATAACCCACCTTTCTTTTTTGGCACGATGAAGTACGGGCTGTAAAACCCGCTCTCCATCTCGGCTGGAGGGACCGGCTCTATTGCATCCTTCGCCAGGAGGACAGCAATCTCCTCTCGCAAGACAGGGGCGAACAGGGGCTGACCCCGGTGAAATACATACCCGTGAGCTTGGGAGGCCGTCTCGCGAATTGGATCGCATAGCCGAGTCTGATTGTGCGTATGAGCCACCGCGAAGGGCTGGCCCACGCTAACCAGGCAGGCAGAGCCCCCGCTAATGGCTGCATCGCAACAATCGCTGACGTACCTGCAGTGGGGCAGCGCGGAGTGGCAGCGCTGATCCGGGAAGCGCTGGGGTCCCGCGGAAGAGCTGGAGGCAAGAGATTCACTCCCACCTCGCTCCTATACTCCGGGAGGGGGCTGGAGGAGTGGGAGAAAGGAGCCCGTCCTCCCACAGCTCATGAGCCACTGGCGAAATGCACCGACTCTGCGAGCCAGAAGGCATAGCGTCCCGGACTGGCAGAGTTCGAGCTGTCACATCCGAGGAAGTGGAAAAGTGCTCCTTCATTGAGCCCGGCCCTCCACCGGGGAAAGAGCAGCTTCCCTCTTCTCCAGATGACCCGTCTCAGGGACGCTTCGTGGTCTGTTACCGGACTTAACGGCGCCCTGGGCGGGGCGGGCGGCCTGATTACGAGGTGCTCAACGCTGCCGCTTCACCGGAGGCATAGACGGGGCGGGGCAGCACTCGCAGGTGGCCGCCCTCGGCGAGGAGCCGCAGATGTGGAAAGCTCGGTGGGCCGAGCGGTCTTACATACCCGCCGATAGATGACCTCATCTGACTGCTCTCTCACCGCCTTGAATCCCTGGGTGAATTCAGACGGTGTCGCCGAACAGGCCAGCCTGGGATATGGGGAAGTCAAGAAAGCGAACTTTGTCAACTCCGTGCATACCTTTTGCCAGGTTTAGCCTAAGGTGGCGCTCCTGGACCACTAATGTGGCCATCGTCCTTCCCAGGGCACACGCAGCGGACTTGAGATCCGTGGAGCTCAGTCGGGTGCGGTGCGGGGCTCTAATGAGCCCGGGTCGGAACCACCCTCGTGCAGCTGGGTCAGCGCGTGCGCATATCCCCTAGCGTGCAAGGTGGAAGCAGCCTGGCCCGCGGCTGTGAGGGCTCTGGCTCCGAGGGAGGCAGAAAACCATCACGCCTTGGACGAGAGACGAGGCTGACTTCAGCAGAAAGAGGCACCACGCGGCCGCAATGGCACTCTCAATCTGGGGAATCAACTCGTACTCCCTGGCTGCTCCACCATCCAGGGTGGTGAGGTGGAGGCGCACGCAGAACGGGCAGAGAAAGATGCCCTCTAAACTGCATGAGCCCACTGCGCACGTCCGGGAAGAAAGGGATGGGAGGCCAGAAGGTCTTGCCTTTTTAATCCTCCACATACACCCATCTAGTCGGTCCGGTCGTGGGGCTGGGGGATAAACCATCTCCAGGCCCACGGCCGAAACAGCCCAGGAAAGCACGATTATCATGCCTGTTTCTAGATCCGACACCACGCTCGCTACCCCGGAGGGAGGGAGCGTGGTTCGCATCCTTCATCAGACAAGGATAACCCACCTCCGATGCAGCGGTGGACATCTGAGCCTCGGTGTCATTAAGTGAGAGGGCGGCCATCCCAGGATGGATCGCTTCTCTTACTCAAAGCTTGGATGGAGCGCGTGGAGGAGCGAGAGGTCCACAGGCCCGAGGGCGGCGGATTTACTCCCACTGTAACCCTCAGATCTGCCCGAGTGCCCACCGCGGAGCGGGGGACAACTGGGGTGGGTGGCCCTTTTGCAAGAGCGAGCCGCGATCTTAACTGCGCAACAGAAACGCCACCGCAGTGATGGCAAGCACTGTCCGCGAGCACCGCATTAACATGCTGGACCCCCAGACATGAAACGCAGTGCTCGTGCCCATCATCCGAGGACAGGAAACCACCGCATCCAGAAACGCACAATCGGAGCGCCGTCTTGAAAAAGACGTGCTGCACGACCGTGTTGCTCTTTTAGGATGCAACAATACATACCGCTCTGGAGGACCGGACCCAAAGAACGCCAGGCAAGGGAGAAGCCCAGCTCGACCGTCTGCCGCTGCGTGTCACACACTCTGGACCGGGAGACCGCTCTCGTTCACTCTCTCTGTGTAATACAGCTGGAGGAACCCTCATGACTCTCTCAGAAGCTTCGTGAAAGACTCTGAAGCGAAAATGGATACTCAGCTCTGCTATCGCTGTGCTTTTAATGCCAAATTGATTGCAACGAGCATCAGCTGCGCAAGCTGAAGCTGCCAACTCATTGGCATTTCATTGGCCCGTTTACATACTCTTTCAGATGATTGGCTTTCTGAACGAAATCCCCATAGTGGAATTTTTCCACATAGCATTGAAGTTCCCCCTCCCGAAGGGGAACTAAACTGAACTTCAACACTGAAAACTGGACTGACACTGTTTCAATTTTTAATAATGCATGTGAAGCTGCTTTGACACAATCTACATTGTAAAAGCGCTATACAAATAAAGATTAATTGAATTGAATTGATGTCTCATCTGAAAGACGACACTTACTGAAAATATGGTGTCCCCTTCACTTTACTGGGGCATTAGGACTCACACAGACTGCAGGTTGAGCACCCCCTGCTGGCCTCACTAACACAACTTTCAACAGCAACCTAGTTTTCTCATGTGGTCTCCCATCCAGCCCTGCCTAGCTTCAGTGAGTAACCGGTCTTGGGCTGCAGGGTGACATGGCTGTGACCATGTGGACATGGTCGCCCACTGAAGCAGGGGTGCACCCAGTCAGTGCATGGATGAAAAAGCTACAGTAGGTTGCTGGCAGAAGTGGTGTTAGTGAAACCAGCAGGGGGCACTCAACCTGTGGTCTGTGTGGGTTCTAACACCCCAGTATTTTGATGGGGACTCTATACTGCTCAGTGAGTGCCGTCTTTCGGATGAGATGTTAAACTGAGGTCCTGACTTTAATGTGGTCTTTAAAAATCTTAGCATGTCTTTCAAAAATGAAAAGGGGGTTTAACCCCGGCATCCTGGCCAAGTTTGCTCACTGGCATCTGTCCATCATGGCCTCCTAACCATCCCCATATCATAATTGGCTTCATCACTCTGTCTCCTCTCCACCAGTCAGCTGAGGCCTGGTGCATTATAGCTTGCGTTGCGTCATCCAGGTGGATGCTGCACATTGATGTTGGATGAGGAGATTCCCCCCAAAAATGTGTAAAGCGCTTTAAGTCTCCAGAATAAATGTAAGGAATTATTTATTATTATTGTTATTACTAGAGCAAATTATAAAAATACAGCACTTTATTGTATAGTGTTATCTATAGAACTTTATAATCCTTGTGCAATTTAATTTGGTCGAAACATTTAGTTACTCTGAGCATACAATATAGAAATACACTAAGCATTTTTTTTTAATTATACCATTCATTTATTTATTATATTTAAATGCTTATAGTTTTGCAGTGGAATTGAGTTTGTTTTAGTATTCCTGTGGTGCAACGGTGGAAATAAAAACTTGATTTTACCTGGAGTCAAACATGCAGGTTCAATGTTGAAACTGTCTAAGGTTTGAAGGGTCGAGCTCGTCTATTCAGCACACACTGTGAGAAACGAATGCAGCGAATCTCCACATGCACTCATCAATACCGTCGAGGGAGGATGGAGGAAACTCAAGGCCAGGTCTTTGTACACTGAATCTGATGGATTAAAAAAAGAAGGCAGAAGTATTTGAGGCTTAGAAAAATGCATTATAAATGAATTCCATTTCAAGACAAAAACAAGGCTCAAAGGAATGTTTTGGGTTCAAAAGTGATATTTGTTTATGCAAACTGTGGGACAAAGTCAGAATTATTGTTTGTGGTCATCGGCAGCTTGCCAGAGATTCTGCGGATAACCACAGACGATATTTTCACTCAGTTTGTGCAGTCTTTATCACACTAGTTTCATGTAAACATTTATAATGTTTAAGTCTTGTGGTCAGACTTTTAAAACAATGCATATTTGAATGTCTGCCCCAGTACAGTGTCCGGACACTTGCACTGGATGTCTTTTAATCCTTATAAAGCCTACATTTTTTGATGAACAAATTTCTAAGGCATCATTAAAGGAATTCACTGATGATATGATAAACATGATATTAATATGCATTTATGTAAGCAGTCTTACATACTCACTGTAAAAAAAATGGTCGTAACTTGAACGGTAAAATACAAAATATTTGTTATCATCAGTGTAAAATGTGATTAAATGACTTCACAAAAGTGAGTAAACCTATTACTTTTAAAGCAATTCATGCTTTGAAAGCGATTAGTTTACTTTACTTAAAGGGGTGGTCCACAGTGTATTTTTAAGGCTTAGCTGTGTTTATAAGATGCTAAGCAATGTGAGCTCATGCTTCACTTGTAGAAAATCACGCTATTTGTTCACATATCTTACTTTGATTATATACAGCTACTCTGCTAACATGAAAATGACTGTCATATTTCATAGTTCCTCTGAATGGCCCACCCTCAAGAGGCTCTGATTGGTCAGCTAACATAATGTGCTGTGATTCGCGGATCGGCTCCACGTCACGCCCCTACAATGGCTTTTGTGCTGTATAAACATTCAGTCAGAGCAGACTTTGGAAGCCCAAATAGAAATATCTGTTTATGCACTAATCAGACAGAGAATGAAATGGATGAACCTTATGCCTGCTTTCTAAAATAACATCTGACAAGTGTCTGTAACGAGTGAAAAATGGTGCGGCTCCTTTAAGAGAGATCGCGATTTTGTGTGTATGTGAGTGTGAGTGAAAACTCTGTAGACGCATGTAACATGAGAACCGCTCGTGCGCGGGGCCGATGTTTATTTTAATTTTCTCTGATGCTCGAATGAAGTTATTTTTCTGTGATATACAGTGACGTTGACAGGAGAATAAAGCATAAGATGCCAATTGTGACCCGTGTGAGCTTGGATAAATTTTTCTGCTGCAACATGAGTTAGACGAGCTTAACTATACGCATTACATGACGCCTTTCACATATGTTCGCAAGAAGCATGTGTAAGTAGTTCACATATCTTTTGCGAGTTCATTATCTGAGACGCAGGAAAAGCTGCCTATAGAGAAACACTGCACGCGCTGCTGAAGAGTGTGTGTGTGTTTACAGCGGTTTGTAGGATAAATATGAATTTGTAGACAAACTGTTAGCGGGGCTTGACAGCATTTTCCATTGTTTACATTCTCGTTACAACATACCGTTAATGCTAGACACTGTGCATGTAGTTGATTAATTTTAACAAATTAAAAATACTTACAGGTTGTGGCTCTCAATGCACAGCTTCTGCTTGGAGTTGCTCCTTTGAGGAGAGGTTAACGGAATCCAGCACTAAACTGAGACCGATTCTGGAAGTTCTCCTTTGTCAAATGCTTGATATATATTTTATAATTCTCTTGAACATAATTAAAATCAAACTGTTAGCACTTCTGTCTCTGTGTCATGTCCTTTGGAAGCCCAAATACAGAAACAGAAGAAGCTCTGTGGAAATAGCAGCGTTTGGATGACATTTTAGCTTTCTCTGCACCAACATTACAGTACCTCTGGCCACGCCTCTTAGCTGCGCAGTGTGTGCGCGTGAGGTAAAACACCATAATGATCTCACAGGCCCAGATGTATTTTTTTGTAGTCTCCAAGTTCACTGTAGGCTTTGCTAAGCTAACTCTGTGATAACCAATGTCTCCCTTTGCACTTAACTTTGAGCATATTATTGAGCATAATTTAATCTCGCTTTTGCCCATTGAAATATTCACAGCTTCTCCAAATTGCATAATTTGTTTCATTTTGTTTTTCAGTTTTTTTCTACAGTATATCTCACTACATGAGCCAAGTAATAACTATTATTGCGATTTAACATTTATTGAATTTTCAGGTTTGACATTAACATAAAAATTCCCTTGTTTTTACAAATGAAGTGAATAAACTCAAAATAATAATGTATCGCACTATTAAATCTGACATTGCTCATTATCAATATAATTTAAAAGATTTTATGCTATATATATATATATATATATATATATATATATATATATATATATA
>CAIGQQ010036011.1:1615928-1627477 GCA_903798035.1 Danio albolineatus
TATATATATATATATTTTCTTAACTGATGATTGACTGAAATATAATGGAGGAGTGAGAAATAAATTGAGCCGTTCCCTAACAAATTAAAAATGTATGGGATCAGACAATGAGACAAAAATCCTGTCAGCTAAATATTAATGCAAAGCTGCTGATGGGCGTCCCGTGAGACCTGCTGTGAATCAGACCAACACACAGTGCCTTCAGGCTATTATTAAGTTCAGCGTGCTTGTCATGTTTGATACATCCTACAAAACGCAATACTGTTTATCAAAGAACACATGTCAGCAACAGACAAACAAACTCCAATAGAGAAGAGAAAATGTTTGCAAGACATTATCTGGCCTTTTTTATTGCTCACTTTAACAGTGCTAAAGTTAACAGACTTTAACATTAATTTAAAACTAAAACCAAGCATGTCAAAATCTTGTTAAGGAGTTGATTAATGTTGAAAAGTTATTGCAATGATAGTTATGAAGAATACTACTAGAATATTGGATGTTTATTGCTACTGATTATTACCTTATTCTGATCATATTTTATATCTCTTAATCCTACACCATAGCTAAACCTAACAGCACTTTACTAACTATAATAAAAAGCACATTAGATGATTATTTGAGCCAAAAGTTGTAATTAATTGCGAGGTTGACAAACCAGGAAGACTCATAGTTGATTCTCAATGGATGGTAATGGTAATGCCAGCCTGACCACCGGCCAGTGACATACACCTGCAGCTTCTCCACAATGAACGTCCGGCGTTCTCCAGCTAAAGGCCCTAGACTGCAGCTCTGCACAAGAAGTTTGTCCAGAGGAGAAATGGCCGTGTCCAACAGAGCCTGGTTTCTCTTGAGGTCTTATTTCCCTTGACTTTTGTCAATTGGTGAAGTTTGTTCTTCACCACTGTCGCCACTGGGTTGTTTGGTTTAGGGCTGTGCATCGATGGATTTGCTCTTTAGTGTTTGGACTTTCAGCAGTGATAATTAAACCACACTGAACTGAACTAAACTGAACTTCAACTCCGAAAAACTGGACTGACACTGTTTCAATTTACTAGAACGTCTATGTTAAGCTGCTTTGACACAATCTACATTGTAAAAGCACTAGAGAAATAAAGATTAATTTAATTGAATTGAATTATGCAAGAAAACATCAGAAAAATGATGGCACTTCTCACTAACGTAAAGTGATGAGAGTGAAAACCAAAATAACCCAAAAACCCCAGCATAGTCCCAAATTGAGTCCCACATGAATTTTTTTTTAAAAATAAAAATACTATACTCATTTATAATGTTAACTAACTCACTTAATGTTATACCCAAAGGGTATAGTTGTTAAAATAGTTGTTAGAAATATAAAATAGTTGTTAGAAACCTGTGTGGACATCAGACTGCTTCTGCCCAAACAAGGAGCAGGAGAAAATCACAAGACATAGTCTCAGAAAAATAATTCCAGAAATTTCATTTTGCATAATATTGGCATAAAATTCAAAACTTATACTCAGGATATGTGTGGTCTTTGACCTATTACTTTTCTGTGATGCTTCAGGACTAATTTCATATATTTGTTTATGAAATGTTAAATGTTGAGTGCAGTGCATTTTTTTGTACATTACTTAAGCATTGATTAACTTTTTTTCATTTTGAGCATTATAAACTCTAGATGATGGATAATAAAGCCCAGAGTGTCTTCTTTCCAAAGATACATGAACTGTGAATGTAGACCAAATCATTCAGCATTTGTTACTGTTTTAGTTTGGGATGGTCAGTTTTGAGAAAATGCCTTTGACGGTGAGGGAAAGAAGGACACCGGTATATAATCTTGGAAAACTTTTTACAGAAATCTCATTTTGCATGCTATCTTCATCAAATTTTAAATATAAACTTATAAAACACTTGACTTTCATGTCATATTTTTTCTAGGAGATTACATTAATGTTTTCCTGTGTTTGTATATGGAAAAACAAATATTGAACACAATACAATATTTTTCCTCATGATTTCATAATGTATTACTTTTTATGTTTTTGAGCATGACACTTCCCCTTTTAGCACTGTAAAGCCTAAAGTGTCTTCTTTCCAATGATACCTAGTTTGTGTTTGTAGCTTACTGGAGTATGGTAGGTGTAAATCCCCAAAAGTGAGTGCTGGGTAACAGGTTAATGTGTCCCCTGTCAAACGTTGAACAAACTCGACTCTATCTCTGCAGTCTGAACTAAACATCCAAGCAGAAAGAACAAAGCCAAACTACAGTCATCTGAGCCGAGCCGCCTGAGGTCAGGACATTGTCCAAGAAGTGGTTTCTTCACAGATTTGCTTACTCATACAACCTCTTACCACACAAATTCTCAATTATGAAATCCCAGCTATGCCTTTGTACTTTAAAAAGCCTGTGATCCGGTCCAAAGGTCTTCAAAAATCAAACAAAAGGAGCCAAGAATAGAACTATTTACCTAAAGCAAAAAAAAAAAAAAAAACGGAGAAGGTACTTATACTTCAGCGATCGGATCAGGGTGTTTTAGAGGCTCTTTTCTTCTTTTGGTGAATCCACACAATGGCATCTCCTCGCTGTCAGCCTGCGGATCATTAAGAGTATTAATGGTGGAGTAATGTAGAACTGCACAATGACAATTACCCCCTTTCTAGGCACACAGACCCTCTCAAAAGACCCTTCACATACATTTCCCCATGAACAGGCTCAGCGCTGACATTATACTGGCACACATGAGTGCTTCTCCATCACAGGTACACACAGACTGCGAGTGCAGACGAGCGATGAGAGATTTACATGAAGACCACCTAGGAAAATACAAAAAAAAGCTATATGGTAACAGTGGAGTAATGCAGTTTTATACAGGGTAAGAAAGGATGCATTGGTCAAAAGTGACAGATAATGTATTAATGATGCTTGTAATTACAGATGAAGGCAAAATTATTAGCCCTCCTGTGAAGTTTGTATTCTTTAAAAATATATTTCAGTGCTGTTTAACGGAGGGATTTTTTCCCCAACATATTTTAAAACATAATAGCTTTAATTCCTTTAACTCATTTCTAATAAATAATTTATCGCGTCTTTGCTATAACAAGAGTACATAATATTTTAGTAGTTATTTTCCATAATCCTAGCTTAAAGTGCAGTTTAAATAGGGAAGTCATTCAACTACAGTGGTTTGTTCTGTAGGCAATCAAAAATATAATAATAATTCTTAAGGAGGCTCATAATATTCACTTTAACTTTTTAAAAAAATGTAAAACTGCTTTTATTTCATTACAGTCTTCAACTGTAAACATGGAAATACATGTAAATATAAATAGTTACTTCGAGTAGTAGTAGTAGAAGTTACTTAGTAAACATTACTTAGTAAACATGAGTATTGGTAGCTCAATTTTACAAGTCCAGTCAGCTTAAAGAATTTAGTACACCAAACTCAACCAAAATCTAATTTCCTAAAAAGCTTGTTAACATTCATAGGAAAAAATGAGGGAAGTGATTTCTAACTGAACATTGAAACTGTCGGATATGCTCTGTAATTTACTAACATCATGTTTTTGACCAATGACAAGATGATTCAGTTGGTATAGTTCGATTATGAAGTATATTAGTAGTAAAATTGATTGTCCTTGACAGGAAAATTGTTATGGGCATCACCATTTATTTGAGACTATCAACTACTTAGATCTGGTCATTTCTTTGCATTACATTAAAATTACAGAACAGAATTGCTCTTTCAGCATTACTTTGAAAATTGTATATAAATGTATGTACAATTTATCCTGTCATTTGTCATGGAACAGAAGACAATCTCTCCAGAATGTGTAAAGACATACTCTTGACTTCCCCAGTAAAAACATTTACAAATCAGTTAGCAGGGTTAAAACTACCTTACAAGTTAGTCGTTTTTTTTATTTATTTTTATTTTATAACAAGCTGTTGGCAATGTAAAAATGTTTAATTAATTAATTAATACATGAAAATTCATATAGTTATAGTTATATAATTCTAGTAAGCCATTTGGTGTCAGAAGTGGTTTATATAAAAAGCAAAAACCTCTAGATTATGCTTATTTTGTCAAAAGTAAATATGATCATGCCTTAATTTTTAATTATTTAATTAGGACAGTAAGGTCTGACTTTGCTTAAGCAAAGGTCTTGTCACTTAACAGAATTAATATAGACAGTATAGAATATAAAGTCATGGTGCAGTGGAAATAGAATTAATATTGTGTGTGACTCCCATGAGCTTGGAGGACTGCATTTGTACATCTCTGCAATGACTCAAATAACTTATTAATAAAGTCATCTGGAATGATAAAGAAAGTGTTCTTGCAGGACTGTCAGAGTTTATCCCATTTTTTTGGATTCATCTTCAATGCCTCCTCCGTCATTTTACCCCAGACTTGCTCAATAATGTTAATGTCTGGTGACTGGGCTGGCCAATCCTGGAACACCTTGAACTTCTTTGCTTTCAGGAGCTTTGATGTGGAGGCTGAAGTATGAGAAGGAGCACTATACTGCTGAAGATTTAGCCCTCTTCTGTGGTTTCTAATGTAATGGGCAGCACAAATGTCTTGATACCTCAGACTGTTGATGTTGCCATCCACTCTGCAGATCTCTCGCACACCCCATACTGAATGCAACCCCACACAATGATTTTTCCTTTAGCAAACTTGACTGATATCTGTGAGAATCAACTGGGATGGATCACAAGACTTTTGTCAGGTGTATAATTATGGCATCAAATACTGGAGGAACAATCCAAGTTTAGAGCATCCAGTAAATGAAATAATTACTGTAAAAGCAGATTGTCAAGTATACACTCACAGTCTCGCTCGGCATGAGTGTGTTTCACAAGTGTTCTCTATTTGTGCTTCTAAGATGCTTTCAGAGTTGAGTTCTCTGTTCTGGTGCCACGTCTAGAGTTCAAGATGTGAGGCTTTGTTTGAAAACATCTGAAAGAAACTCTTTATGAGATAAACAGCATTTCCACCACAGCCTGTGTGTCCTTTGAGAACAGATGACACCCGATTGGAAATGTCAAATCTAAAACCAAATGCTGCAGCAAACACTTTATGGCCCGCTTCGTAAGGAAATAAAATCACTCATATTCGGACACATCTGCTGTCTTCCAAATGTCAAACAATGTACGTAATTGCCCTGGTTTCCATCTGCTTCACAGCTCTCATATTAATCTCCGTCTTATTAACAGGTCAAAATCTTTTATTTGCTTTACAGATTTCAGCTTTCATAGATTCAGAATAATTAAAAGCACTTCATGAAATGCCAAAAGCACTGTATTTACACGCAAGTCTCAATTTAGAAATGGGGTTGGGCTTTTTTGTTAATTTTTGCATTCATTCATTTTCCTTAGGCTTAGTCCCTTATTTATCAGGGGTCACCAAAGCGGAATGAACCACCAACTATTCCAGCATATGTTTTATGCAGTGGATGCCCTTCCAGCCACAACCCAGTACTGAAAAACACCCATACACTCATACATTCTTATACACTCATACACTACGGCCAATTAAGTTTATTCGGTTTATCTTTAACGCATGTTTTTGGGGTATGGGGGTTCCTCACAGTATCAAAAATGGTATCAAATATCGCTATTATCGTTATCGTATTGAATTACAATAAATGTTTTTAAAGGCCGTTTTCTCAAAATATTTTTTTCTCCTGCATTGAGCCATAAATCTCCACTTCAGCAGCACTTGAATCAAACTTTACAGGTGTATACATATTATATATATATAAAGGGTTTTATAGAGGAATGTGTTTTATTCTTTTATTCAACATTTTATTCTACCAAAAATAGTAAAAACAATGTCTTTTTTGGAGGGAAAATCACTATATTTTCGTAATTATGGAACGATAAAAAAAAACCCCCAAAATTCCCTTTGTACAAACTTGACTCTAATTTGTCTAAAAAAAATTAAAAAAAAAACAGACAGAATTTTGAACCGGTCTCCAGTTCACAGGGGTTAGGGTCAGGGTTTTTAGGGTTAGGGTATTTTGCTGAAAATACATGCAAATTAGTGCATATTTAATATGTTGTGACTCATTTGCACATTTAAACATTGCATTTTACTAAACTTGTCACCTTGGCTCATTCTGAAAACATACCCCTATATACATTTCTGGAGAGTGCTAAATATGTCCCAGGACCTACTTTTTTGCAGTTTTGCTTTCGCGAATCCGCCAGAGGTCTCTGTGTACACTTTTTGAGATCTCAAATTTCTTTCACGAGTGGCATTCGCACCTGCTTTTGTCATGTTAATCCACCAAAGGCCACTGTCAACTGACTGACTGACTTACTGAATGACTGACTGACCGATCGACCTCCCCCTTCCAACCAATAAACCCAACCAATAGTGTTTTCAAAAGCACCAATTGACCAGCGCCCAACCAAGCACTTCCCTAAACCCAACCAACAGTGTTTTCAAAAGCAATCCAGAAAAAAAACCTCCCCTAATTTTTATCACGCATTCAGACTGTTATTTACTTGTTTATTTTATATTTTGCCTTTTGTCTAACCTGCTTTCAGGAACCATTTTTTGCCAGACTTAAACCTCGTCATTACAGTCAACTTCTCTCTGCATCTCAAGTCTGCCGATGTACATGGCAAGCCAAACTGGTAACAGAGGGAAAGCCGTCCATACGGAGGTACAGTATGTGGTCCGCTGGTAAGTGCGAAAAGGAACAGCTTCATTCTGCGATCTCCAGAAATGTATGTAGAGCTACGTTTTCAGAGTGAGCCTATGTTGAAACTGAAAAAAAAAATTGTGATTCTTAATGTAATCAATCAATTAGGAAAGTATTATGAATAATATATGCAATTTGTTTACCCTGTTTACTTCTATCTTGCTTTAAGATGAAGAAGCGCATATTTAATCTCTTATCTGAGAGCCCAAACTGTAAATTTCATGTTCAGAATGTGAATTGGATATTTAATCTGAAAGAAATGAGTTAGTGTAATGCAGCGATCCGTTTCTAACCTGTAAAGATAATACTTCTTGCTTCGCTTTTCTAATCCCTGCAGCACTTGCTTTAACCATGAGGTAACGTGAATACGGTTGCCACGGCAATGTCTTATCAGCCTCTGGTACCCGCTCATCCGTCCTCATCCACCCTCCATCATTCATCCATCCCGGTGATCTGTGTGTAATTAAAACACACTCACGGTGAGGCAGACGCTTCACACACACTCATTTTATAAAGATGCTCAGGGTCCCTCTGCGTGTGTCCTTAAGTAACAATGACTGCTGTGAACGTCATTATCTGAAAAAGAAGGGAAAAAACTATTTGTCTTCCACAGATACAATTCATTCTGAAAAAGGCAGAAATGATTGAGTGTACATATTCATTTTTTTGGCATAATTGTAACTAATTTTTTCATTGGACAACTGCATTAATAATACATTAAAACAAATGACTTTATGCTTATTTTTTTATTTATTTGGCAAGGTGCCATATATTGGGCAGGATAATGAACACCCAGACAATCATTACTGCAAAAGAAACTCCTTTGGGAAAACTCATTTCATCTTAATTGTGTTTTGTTTAGCTTTATTTCGATATTATTGGAACAATGACTAGCTTACTGCAAAAAAATAAATTTAAAAAAGCCATGAAAAATATATATTACAGACAAAAAATATTTATATTTAGTTAAGCAAACTACTGATGACATTAATTCCAAAATGAAAGTAGACATTCTACTTCTAGACAGTAGAAGTGTCATTTAGAGCATTTATTTTGCACAAAAAAAACAAAAGGGCTTTCAGACCTTTATATTTATGTTTAGAAATGCCAATAACTGCCAATAATGAGAATCACTCATTTTCTATAAAAATGTGTAAAAACTGGTAGTTTGAAGGATAGTAGTACAGTATAAAGATATACAGTAGAACCCAGTTTTTTTAAATTGATTCAAACTCATTTATAGGTTTAAAATTTAGGTTACTCGCTGCATTTCTTCATTGACTACATGGACACCAGTAATCGAATTATTTGCCTTAATCTCAATAAGACAATTATACGATTAAGATGCTTATATGAGTTGCTTTTTGAATGTTTCTTTCATGATCCCATTTTACATGTTATAGCACTTAATTGTACTACCATCATGGCGTCACCACAATATCAACATTTCCTCCAGTTTCATGTAATTTTTCATTCTTAATTTGTAAGGCACTGTCATTTTCATTTTAAGAACATTTCATGCATGGTGAAATGTTTCAGAACATTTTTTTATTTTTTTATTTTGCGGGTCAACTTAATTGTTTTATGTTAAATCCATTTAAATTTATTTTTTTTTAAAAAACTAATAAGTTAACTTAAATCCTTCATGTTGTCCCAACACCAATCAATTGTGTGGAACCCAGCATTTTTTACAGTGTTCTGTCACACTGTACACTGTAAAAAGTGATTACTTAATTAAAGTAAACCAAGCTGACTTCACAAAGATAATGTAAGTAAACACATTGCAACTTAGAACTGTTAAGTTGACTTAATTATTGTAATTATGTAAAAAAAAAAAAATTAAGTCAACTAATCCCTTTTTACAGTGTCAGACTATTTTAGCCTGTCTGTTTTTAAATAATTACTCTAATTATTACAATATTGCATATTTGGTGCTTCATTAATTTTTTAAAATCTACAATTATAGCCTGTATTGAGTTTAGAAGACACGCAGGAGTCTGGAAGAGCTGTTTGTCATTTTGCTATATACAGAAAAGCTGGGAAAAAACAAATACTATATAGTAAAGATATATTGAAAAAAAAGTGATTAATTTACTTCTATTTTAAAAAAAAGTGAGCACAATTTGCATAATTATAAAAATTAAGTCGACTTAACAGTTTTAAGTTACAATGGGTTTACTTGAATTATTTTTGTGAAGTGAACTTGTTGCTTTTAAGGCAGTTGGTTTACTGGCTTTAAGTAACTAGTAAAAATAAAAACCACACAATTTCTTCATGTTGTCCCAACACAAATTGATTAATTTAACCTAATTGTTTTTTACAAACTGAAGTGGATTGAACATAAAACAATTAAGTGTCAATTACAATGAGACGTGTTTACTCAGGAAGACGTTCCTCTCTCGCCATCCCATCGCTCATTCCAAGAAATGCATTAACTGTTGTGCAAACGTTAACAGTGTAGTGAGAAATGCACCAAAATGACTGACAAAAAAAACTGTAAGTGGATTGAACATAAAACAATTAAGTTGTCAAAAAAATAACTCAAGAATTGTGTTGATTCAGCTTATTTTTAAATAAGTAGATTAAACAAGCAGCAAACATTGCTTTCTTTGAGTGTAGAAACATGTCGCGAAAACAAATCATATCTGTAAACATACCTGGTAATAAAGCGCCTTCTGATTTAAATCTGTGTATATTACGATACATGCTTTTATACTTAATTCTTTGATTTATTCAGATATCATTTTCTTTAAAAAAAAAAATGTAACCTGGTAGTAGAATGTAACCTGATAGGATACTATCACAGTATAAAGACAGCTAAGTGCTGAGCTAAATGGATTTTAACCCATTTATAAGCTTAAAATTCAGGTTACGTGCTGCATTTATTCATTCAAGCAGTCACGGCCATGTGGATTAATAAATCAACATTACAGCTGCTGGGCTTATCAACAACTCGCACACTAATAGCTCTGAATTATCCTCCATATCACATACTGCTTTTCCACCACAGGATAATCACATTTAATACATTCATAGCTGTGTATAATTACTCTCTCCTGATTGATCAAAGTGTCCATCACAGCCTGGCACTGAGACTTTATACCGCAAAGCAAATACAGCCACTTTTCCGAGCATAAATCAAATATTACCCAGAACCGATTGAACCGAGCACATGGGAGCTGTATAATCATACTATAAAAGCACAACCTTGACTATTTTAAGGCTCCGTTTCGGTCACTTGAGAACGAGTCCTAATAAACACGGAGCCGTCCGCACTTTCATCACAGTCTCAATTACGACGAGACGTGTTTACTCAGGACGACGTTCTTCTCTCGCCATCCCATCGCTCACACCATCTGAGGCGTAAATCAACCCCTCCACAAATTTCCTCGTCTTTGGCGGTATCCCTTAATCGCCTTAATTAAATGGCGACTGTGGCTCCAAAAATAACTTGGACTTTCCAGCTCTCCGAAAGGCCAGATCAAACAAACATCTGCAAAAGCGTGTCCACCGGGGTCTGCGGTGGGAATTCAAGCGGCGACCGAAACTCTCACAAACGTCACACAATAAAAGACGGACTCCATTAAGACCTAAGAGTTTCAGATCTGCTTCATGTTAGGGAAAACGGTGAGGTTTTTTTTTTCGGTCCCACTTCAATCCTGATTCTAGGTTTCTGTAAAGCTCCTGGATTAGTGTCTGATCTCCTCGGCTACTCTGATGTCTTTCTGCTGTCCATCAGGTGAAAAATATAAACCAGAAGTAAAAAATATAAACCAGAATATGAACTCCCCTTCGGGGTATGAGAATTATGGACACACGCACACATATTTCACGTTCATATGCCACCTTGCTTGTGAAAAGTCAAACTAGTTTGCTTGTGCAGACCTTGTAACTCTATATTTAAGCACTTGACAGATGGATATTACATTAACTATTTTTATTGCTTTGGAATGAAACCGTGTTGTTGCTAGCTTCATGCTTTCCTATTTTTATTTTATTTTGGTTTATTTGGACCAATTAAAAATAAAAATAATAATACCTTTGGTTCTAGAATCTACAGTAACTTACTGTAAATTAATTACACAAGAATACACTGTAAAGAAAATAACATAAAATAACGGCCATTGAATTACAGAACTTTAATGTAAAATCACTGTAAATTACAGAAATGTCCTTATATTTTATTTTATTTTAAATTTCTGTAATTTAACGTCCGGTATTTATGGTAAACTTATATAATTTAACGTCCGTTATTTTATGGTGAATTTCTGTAATTTAATGTCCGTTGTTTTATGGTAATTTTAACTGTAATTTAATGTCCGTTATTTTACAGTAAAGTTCTGTAATTTAACGTCTGTTGTTTTGCGGTAAAGTTCTGTAATTTAACGTCTGTTGTTTTGCGGTAAAGTTCTGTAATTTAACGTCTGTTGTTTTGCGGTAAGGTTCTGTAATTTAACGTCTGTTGTTTTGCAGTAAATTTCTGTAATTTAATGTCCGTTATTTTGCTGTAAATTTCTGTAATTTAACATCAGTTATTTTGCAGTAAATTTCTGTACTTTAATGTCTGTTATTTTGCGGTAAATTTCTGTAATTTAACGTCTGTTGTTTTGCTGTAAATTTCTGTAATTTAATGTCCGTTATTTTGCGGTAAATTTCTGTAATTTAACATTCATTATTTTATGGTAAATTTCTCTAATTTACCGTCCATTGTTTTACGCTAAATTTAACTGTTATTTAATGTCCGTTATTTTATGGTAAATTTCTCTAATTTACCGTCCATTGTTTTACGCTAAATTTTACTGTTATTTAATGTCCGTTATTTTATGGTAAATTTCTCTAATTTACCGTCC
>CAIGQQ010036011.1:1627487-1645753 GCA_903798035.1 Danio albolineatus
TATTTAATGTCCGTTATTTTATGGTAAATTTCTCTAATTTACCGTCCGTTGTTTTACACTAAATTTTACTGTTATTTAATGTCCGTTATTTTGCGGTATAGTTCTGTAATTTAATGTCCGTTGTTTTGCTGTAAATTTCTGTAATTTAACATCCGTTATTTTATTTCTATTTACAGTATTGCTTATCTTTACTGTACTGTAAAATATTGTTGCAAAATTTACAGTATTACTGGCAATTTTGGTCAACTGTATCTGTTTGCAAGACGGGGGCATAACATGAAGGGGTGTAACTTGTAGTGGCGTAACTTGCAGTTATCAAGATTCTATTGAACCATGCAAGATGCCACAATGAGATGTTGTTGGCAAGATGGCTGAAATACTAACCAGAGAACATTTTCAGCAAAGTTTCTCCACAGCCTATTCATTTTATATATTATCATATTCATTTATTTAGCAACTTCACCATGCAACTAGCCTGCATGACAGTTAGCCTACTTTGCGTCGCCCCCTGTGGTTGCAAATAAGAGTACAACATCGAGTGCGTCAAGTATGAAAGCCTCCGCAATTCACCGCTGCATGTTAATAACTGTGCGCTTGTAAATTTTACGGTATTACCAACAACCAAAATTGCCAGTAATACTGTAATTTTTAGAGCAAATTTTCACAGTGCGTAAAATATACAGTAATCTTCACAATCGTTAAAATAGAGTAACATACCGCATAACTCCCCTACAGTAAAATTCTGTTCATATTTCAGTTAAATACTGTGTAATTTACAAAATATCGATGTTAACAATGTTGGAACGATAGAAAACACATGTGAACAGAATCTATTATTAATGTAAAATCATACTTCAATATGATAGGGAACATTTGTTTCTGTTTTACTTATTGTTACATTTTTTTTAAACCACTAACAGAGTTGACATTTTTTACAACATTTTACATTTTAGCTTAAGATGCTAACCTTAAACCAGACACCATATGACGTGTAAAAACTGAATTTTATGTATTTTCATTATACTATTGATTTCAAAAGTGAATGAAAAATCCACTGAAATCTCACAGTAACAGTTGACGTATGACTAATATACTATTGGTGTATCCTAAACATTTTGTATAAATTAGCGAGAATAATAACATGCCTAGATGCCTTCTGGAGCATGTTTCAAGACGAAGTGACATCACTTGGAGCAAGTTCACATGCTTTTTATATCAGTGCTTTACTGATTGTCATGCCTTTTTATAATAATAATAATAATAATAATAATAATAATAATAATAATAATAATAATAATAATAATAATACTAATAATAATAATTTTCACAGGAATGGGTTGCTGCTGGAAGGGCATCTGCTGCGTAAAACAAATGCTAGATAAGTTGGAAGTTCATTCTGCTGTGGCGACTCCAGATTAAAAAAGGGACTAAGCCGAAAAGAAAATGAATGAATGAATGAATAATAATAATAATAATAATTCCTTACATTTATATAGCACCTTTCTGGACACACAAAAAGCTTTACACACATTTTTGGGGGAAATCTCCACATCCAGCACCAGTGTGCAGCATCCAGTAATGAAGCCAATTATGATGAGGGGATGGTTAGGAGGCCATAATGGACAGAGAGGCCAGTGGGCAAATCTGAGATTTTTTAATGATCACAAAGAGTCAGGACCTCGGTATAACATCTCATTCGAAAGGCGGTGCTCACTGAGCAGTATAGAGTCCCCATCAATATACTGGGGCGTTAGGACCCACACAGACCGCAGGTTGAGTGACCTCTGCTGGTCTCACTAACACCACTTCTGACAGCAACCTAGCTTTCCCATGTGGTCTCTCATTTATGTACTGACCAGAAGCAGCCCTGCTTAGTTTCAGTTTTTATAACCGATGTAAAAGAGCTGACCAAAATGTAGGAACCCAATTTTATATGACACTACAGACAATACAAAAAACTAAATGTTTCATGCAAATATGTAGTTAACTTAACAGAGTAAACAGAGATGAGATGAAAATTAGACAGTTTATTTTATGATAACTGAAGCTGAATGAATTATTCTGTAGAGACAGTCAAAAACTGGTGTATTGGGAGTCTTTAATTTAACATTATCTAAAAAAAAATACACACATATCATTTTTAGAGATAACTTAATAAATATTATTTATTTATAAGAAATAATATTATTCAAAACTGTTTCATTAAAGTATTATTGATTCTAGAATTTGCGGTACATTTCGCATCTATCCATGTATTGTACACAAGTACATTTGAGGATTCTGTCTATTTTACGGTGGCATCTTGTGAATTCAGACCATACTGCTGCATGGTTTTAAATGTTTTTGATTTGTGCTAAATTCATTCATTTGAGTAAAACCATATTTTGCACCAAAGTTTATAAGTGAGCTATCACCATATTATCTTGGGCCACTTATTTTGTGTGCAGCAAGGTTCTGATGGCAGCGTTAACACTTATTCACACAAACTGCACTAACACTACAATTGCACCAGTGTTTGTTTTAACTACACCAATCCAGCCAAGTGTGAACACTCCCTAAGAATGCGCCACTGTTATGCCATTTTAATGGTTGCTTATTTGTTTTGAAGGTCTCTTACAATAGATTTGCATTCATTCAAGGCCAAAAAACACTTAAATATTCACATAAACACACATCGCAGCATCAGCTCTTTTTCTCACATGCTGCAAAAACGCTTTTATTACTTAGATTTTTTTGTCTTCTTTCTAGTCCAAATATATAAACAATTCTTAAATCAAGATTTTAAATACAAGCAAATAGTAATGTCTTGTTTTAAGAAATAATGACTCAAAATTAAGCGTGTTTTTCCTTTAAACAAGCAGAATAATCAACCAGTGGGGCAAACGATAAATTTATGTCAAAACAAAAACAAGATTATTTTTGCTTAGCTCATTAGCAGATTATTTAGCTTGTTTTGAGGAAAAACTCACTTAATTGTGACTCATTATTACCTAAAATGAGACAATATATTTTGCTTGTCTAAAAAATGCATCTTGATTTAAGAGTTTGTAGATATTTGGACTAGGAACAAGACTAAAACTAAGTAAGAAAAGCATTTATTGCAGTGCGGGGTCTGAAATGGTTGGTTGAAGGATCTGTCTCTCCCTAAACTCTGTCGCTCTGAGAATCCATACTCTGCTCTGATTGGTTAGATCATATCCCAGTCTATTGTGATTTGTCAACTGCTTATAGCATGTGTCAGAAACCAAACGTCCACTATCATATCTGAATTTAACTCCTCCTCAGCACTTAAAATGATTCAAAACATAATCATGACATCAGTTTTATCATATCAATGTCTTAAATGCTTAGAATTGCTGTCATGGCACCGAAAGTGGCATCTTCTTAACATGTCAACAATAAAAACTAAACTTTCCCAGGCCTCAAATATATCTAAAATGATTCTACAATGAGGGTCAAAGCAGAATTAGATACACAAACCTGTTATAAACCTACATGTGAGACTGTAAGACTCATTTCAGAATCACTTACAGCGAGGAAAATAGGCATTAAACATGTCACTATTTTTCTCAGAAAACATATTTCTAAAGGTGCCGTTGACTTGAAATTTTCCCAAGATGTTGATAACAACCAGAGAAATCCATATATGCAAAGAAAACAAATCTAATTAATTTACAAATAACTTTTGTGTAATAAAATGAAATGACTCAAGGAAAAAGTATTGAACACATGAAGAAAGGGAGGAGTAGAAATGCAGTGAAAGCCCAGACAGCAGCTGAAATCTCTCAGTAGTTCTTCAGCAGCCCTCTGCCCCTTCGTCATTGTAAATTAATATTAGCTGCTTCAGTCCAACATCTACATTAGCAAGAGGATGAAGATGAAACCAGGGTGGACATTTCAGCAAGACAATGATCCAAAACACAGCCAAGGAAACTCTCAAATGCTTTCAGAGAAAGAAAATCAAGCTGTAGAATGGCCCAGCCAATCACCTGACTCGAACCCAATAGAAAACACAAACTAAATATCAGATTTGATAGACGAGACCCACAAAACCATCAAGATTTTTACACTCTTTACACGTCTTTAGGCTGCTATTACCAAAAGAATGCCTTTTATATAAAATATTCAATATGTTTTAGTAGTTCAGTACATTTTTTAACTATTGTTTTGTTTTATTATTATGTTTTTTATTGTTTGGGTTTTTACCAAATTCTGGTTCACTTCCATGTCAACGGCTCCTTTAGAAATATTATTCCCAGGAAAAAACATGACGTGTTCCATACTTATTTTCCCCGCTTTGTTTCTGTAAAATAACTACAATAATTCTATCCTTCGCAGAACTTTTGCATTTACAAACAGCTATACTATTGCATTATATGTTATTTCACCCCTAGAAACATCACTGGGAAAGCTGAGTCCAATGAGAAACAGATTTGCCACCAAAGACCACTCTATTAGCAACAAACGATTTCAGATTTGGTTCTAGAGAAATCCCTTCAATAAGGACCACATTTTTTTTAATGCAGTAAATATTTTTTACAGGGGTCTGGGGTGGGGTGCCACAATCTTCAAAACGCAGCTGTCCAATTCCCCAGTTCTAAATCACAATCTGCGGTATACATTCCCATTGTTTTAAGTTCAAAGTTTTAAGACTCGCCCCTCCAGTCCAGTTTTTCAAACCATTAATCAGAGCCCTGAAAATAGCGCACGGGGGAGTATTGTTCTCGGAGGGAGGGAGAAAAGCTGAGAGAGGTGGAAAATAAGAGAGAAACACTTCAAGTGCACCTAGAGACCGCAAAAAACATTCGACGTTAACTCTATTTTGGACACGCTATGGCAAGCCAATTTAACATTTCATCTATAAACTGTACTACTATCAGCTTTCATGCTATTAGTTCTATCTTTTTAGATACTAGTTTATTTTGAATTATGTAGTACTTGTTCGTTAATTAATACTGCTTATTATTTAGAGACTAAAAGATAATAGTAAATATATAACGGATACCATTACTTATTTATTGGATGGTAATAATAAGCAGAAAATATATTAGACTAGTGTTTAATAGATAATAACACTTATTAACTGGATACTAATGATAAGTACAAAATATACTAGACTAGTGTCTAATAAATAAGTACTATTAGTACATAACGTGAACTCTAAAAATAACTTCTGCTTCTTGTTCAACCCACTTAATTAAAATTCTGAAGGTTATTTGGGACAACTTAATTCTTTTATGTTCAGTCCACTTGAATTTGTTGACTTGAGTTAACTTAGTAGTAACAACATGAAGGAATAGTGTGGAACACAGCATTTTTTAACAGTCTATGACCTAAATCTGTAATAAATATGTACTAAGTAATGAATGATGAATGAATATTAAGTATAATTCATTCATTTTCCTTCTGATTAGTTCCTTATTTATCAGGGGTTGCCACAGCGGAATGAACCGCCAACTATTCCGACATATGTTTTAAGCAGCGGATGCCCTTCCAGCTGCAACCCAGTACTGGGAAACACCCATACACACTCACATACACACACACATACACTCATATTGCACATTATGGCTCATCCAATTCACCTATAGTGCATGTCTTCGGACAGTAAGGGAAACCGGAGCACCCAGAGGAAATCCACGCCAACATACGGAGAACATGCAAACTCCACACAGAAATGCCAACTGGCTATTGCTTACTATTTAGGAACTAAAAGACACTAGTAATTATTTGATGGCTACAGATATTTATTAATTGAAAACTAATGATACAAGTGTCTAAATAATAAAATAAAGTACTACTAGTACATAATGTGCACTCAAAAAAATTACTTGCACTTCTTTTTGAAACTGCTTAATTAAAATGAGTTGATACAACAATTCTTACAGGGTTTTTTTCAGACAACTTAAATGTTTTATGTTCAATCCACTTGAATTTGTTGACTTAATGTGAGTCACTTGATCGATTTGTGTTGTAACAACATGAAGCAATAGTGTGGAACTGAGCCTTTTTTACAGTTTATGACTTAAATATGCAATAAATATGTACTAAGTAATGAATGATGAATGAATATTAAGTACCAGCTTTGAATACATAAGTACTAGTATTTAATGAACGATTATGATTAGCATATAACAGATACTAGTGACTATTAGAATAATTAGACAGAAATGTATAAATAATATAAAAAACAGAGTAAGTAGTATATTAAAAATATGCACTAGTCACAGTTGGAATACATACAATACTAGAAAAACTGCATTTTTGTTGAATAATAAGTACATGTATAGTTATATTTTGCTTGTTTTGACCCATTATTTAACATTTGTGGCAAGGAAATATTTAGTTTGGTGTGGCCAGAGAAAAGCATGTTAAATCCTTAGTGTTGAGCCCTGAAATGTGACACTATGAAACCATAACCCACTTGCTCATGCTCATTGAACACACACAAAAAAGTGAAATGACTGAGGAGGCATGTGGACATAACACAACATTTAAATCAAGTAATTTTAGCATGCCAACGTCAAATTTACTCATATAAAACATATTTTCCTAACAACAAAATTGTGGCTAGTGAAAATGGCGAGTGACTAGTAACATTGGAAAACTACTAGCCACAGTGGCTGGTGATCAAATAAGTTGATATCAAGCCCTGCTAGCAACTCATTAGTAACCCATCTCTTCTGCGGTCACCTGAACTCCTGTGAACACAACCAGGACCTCCTCTTTTCTGCCCCAACCACACTACACAACAACAATCTCAGAACATTACGCAATTCTCAGTGTGCCTCATTTGGGTGAGTGGACTTGACAAACCACCTGTAAAAAAACACACTCTTTCATCTCTCTGTCATGTTGACAAACACTTTTGCACAATGCACCAGACTCATTCTTACAATCACTCTATATCTCTAAAAAAATATGCAAATATTGTGCAGTTATGAAGTGAGGTTCAAACAGGTGAGTGGGCTTGACAAACCACCTGTAGAAACTCTAAAAAAAAATAAAAAAAAACTCTACCACTTAATTCTCTGAGCACATAATTAGCACTTGTTGTGTGTATTGCCTCCCCCTGTTCAATCACTAGATGCCTCCGAAATTGTGAGTCACTTTAGACAAAAGTGTCTGCTAAATGACTAAATGTAAATGTGTCACGTAATAGAACAGATACTAGATTAAATCAGCAGGTACTAGTGCTTGTCAGACACTCCGCCTAAGGAGGAAGGGAATGGAAGGCTTTCTTTGACTTTACAGCACCTCTATTTTCCAGAAACCTCCAGTCGATCCTCCTCTGCTGGAGTATGCTGAAGGTAAAGCTCTTTTCTTCTGAACACACATATAATCAATATCCATCTGCAGTCTTTTTCCATCACAGCCTCCGACTTCGTGCGTGTATGATGACTGATGCGTTTCACAAAGGTCACCTGGAGCTGGGGGAAAAAAAAATTACATACAGTTTTCTGAGGACACGGCTTTCAGAAGCGGAAAATATCTGGATTGGACAAAAATGTGTTTATAGCTGTGACAAACAATGATTGCATTTCTTGGAAACACATTCCAGTCCTTGGAGCACAGAAAAGCAGCAGAAAAAAGTAATAGAGTAAGCAAATTTGTTCACTAAAATCATTCAATCATTTTCTTTTCAGCTTAGTCCCTTTATTAATCAGGGGTCACCACAGCGGACTGAACCGCCAATTTATCCAGTATATGTTTTACGCAGCGGATGCCCATCCACCTGCAACCCAGCACTTGGAAACACTCATACACTCTTGCATTCACACCCACTCATACACTACGGACAATTTAGCCTACCCAAATCACCTCTACCGAATGTCTTTGGACTGTGGGGGAAACCGGAGCACCCGGAGGAAACCCGTGTGAATGGAGAGAGCCCACTGTGCCACCATGTCTCTCTTGTTCACTAAAATAAAATAATAAAAATAATAATATTAAAAAATAATCAAAATAAAAAAGGCAGCTGCCCTTAATTTTTAAGTTAAATGTACAAGTGATTTTAACTTGCATCAATTAAACTGACTCAAAACATTAAACAGTTAAAAATTGTATATCTTATTGAATAAAGCGAAAACCTGATTACTTCTTAAAATAAGTAAACGGAACATTAAAATTTAGCTGTTTATTTGCAAAAACAGATCATTTAATATTACATTTAAAATACAATCAATTATTTTGTTTTATTATTATTTCAATTATATTATTTTAAATAAAAAAATTCTATTAAAAAATCATGTTTTTTTAAATGAACTCTTAAATGGAGAATTAAAAAGATGATTTATGGAAATTGATAAATGCTGAGTTATCTGTTATCTGTTTTTCGAAATGAACTCTACATATATATATATATATATATATATATATATATATATATATATATATATATATAAACAATTAAATAATAATATGTTATTATTATTATTAAATTTAGATAATACATAATTATTTAAATAAATAAATATATATATTTTTTTGTAAATACACAATAATATCTTCAATGCACAATAAAAAACATGATTTATAGAAATTATTAATGATAAATTATCAGTTTATTCCCAAATTAACTCTTTATATATTTTTATTATTAAATATTGTTTGCATTCATAGACTGATAACTGCAAATAAAAAATACAATTATTATTATTATTATTATTATTATTATTATTATTATTATTAAATAATATTAAAATATTTAAGGTGCCACGGTGGCATAGTGGGTAGCACGTTCGCCTCACAGCAAGAAGGTCGATGGTTCGAGCCCCGGCTGGGTCAGTTGGCATTTCTGTGTGGAGTTTGCATGTTCTCCCCGTGGTTGCGTGGGTTTCCTTCGGGTGCTCCGGTTTCCCCCACAAGTCAAAAGATATGCGGTACAGGTGAATTGGGTAGGCTAAATTGTCCGTAGTGTATGAGTGTGAATGAGAGTGTATGGTTGTTTCCCAGAGATGGGTTGCAGCTGGAAGGGCATCCGCTGCATAAAACATATGCTGGATAAGTTGGTGGTTCGTTCCGCTGTGGCGACCCCAGATTAACAAAGGGATTAAGCCGAAAAGAAAATGAATGATTGAATAAAATATTTAAATAAATACATAGTTAATTTTGTAACTAAACTCTTCAATGCACAATAAAAACACGATTTATGGAAATTAATAAATGCTGAGTTATCTGTTTTTCCAAACTAATTCTTCATATATTTTCTTTTTTTTAACAATATTATTTACATTCATTGACAGATTAAATGCAAATAAATAAAAATATGTTATTATGATTATTATAATTATTATTATTAATTTTAGATAATAAATAATACATAAATTATTAATGCTACGTTATCTGTTTTTCCAAATTAACTCTTCATATATTTTCATTTTTATATATTGTTTGCATTCATAGACTGATAACTGCAAATAAAAAAATACATTACTATTATTATTATTATTATTATTATTATTATTAATAGTAAAATATATAAATAAATTGCAGCTGGAAGGGCATCCGCTGCGTAAAACACATGCTGGATAAGTTGGCGGTTCATTCCGCTGTGTTGACCCCAGATTAATAAAGGGACTAAACTGACAAGAAAATGAATGAATATTTTAATAAATGCATAGTTAATTTGTTTAGTTAACTCTTCAATGCACAATAAAAACATGATTTATTAGTGAATAGCTCACTCTTCATATGTATTATCATTATTAGTCTTACATTGTTTGCATTTATAGACTGGTAAACGCAAACAAAGCCAAATTCCTGCTAATTAGCATTGTGCATTTGCAGTTCAGAGCCAGTGGTCTGGTATGCGGGGGATTTATTATGTCTAGTTTTGGCAAAGCGCCTGAGGCAGGGCTCACACTCACAGTAAAGAGACTGTAGGAAAGCAGCAGACAGCAGCAGCAGGTATTCCAGGAAGGTTTTAGAAAAATACTGTTGTTTTTCTGGCTCCACCTGTGAGAATCTTCAGCTGTCAGTGCTGATGAATAATTCATGTCTCTCGGGCAAAAACACACTCCTGCTGCAGCATTAATCTCTCGGACATCCAGCGTTCATATATATCTGACTCATCTGCTTTTCTGATGAACAATGACTTTACTGTGACTAAACGCTGTCAAGACGAATTTCAAAACTACATTTCAGTCGTAAAAGTGTGTCAGCAAGAATTTGAGAATGAAGACGAGTGGGAAGGAAGATATATTAAATATGGTTCAGTTGATAAAATAAATAAATAAATAAATAAATGAATGAATGAATGAATGAATGAATGAATGAATAAAAAAATAAAAAATAAATAAAAATAAATAAAAAAATAAAAAAATAAAATAAATAAAATAAATAAAAATAAAATAAAATAAAATAAAATAAAATAAAATAAAACAAAACAAAACAAAACAAAACAAAACAAAACAAAACAAAACAAAACAAAACAAAACAAAACAAAACAAAACAAAACAAAAATAAAATAAAACAAAAATAAAAAATAAATATACCAAAACAAAAAATAAAAAATAAAATAAAATAAAATAAAAATAAATTAATTAAATAATACAAAAAATTAAATAAAAAACAAAACAATAAAATAAAATAAAATAAAACAAAATGAAAATAATACAAAACCCAAAATAAAATAATAAAACAAAACAAAAATATAAAATAAAAACTAAATAAAATAAAACAATAAATAAATAAATAAATAAATGAATAAATGAAAACAAAATGAAATGAACTAAGAAATAAATAAAACAAAATAAAACAAAACCAAACATAAAATAATAAAACAAAACAAAAAATAAAATACAAAAAATAAATAAAATAAAACTACACTAAAAATAAATAAAAAATTTATAAAAATCAAATGAACAAATAAATAAATAAAATGAAAAACTAAACTAAACAAAATAAAAAAGTAAATAAATAAATAAAATAAAATAAAAAATAAAATAAAAAATTGTATCAAAATTAAATAAATAAAATACAATAAAATGAAACAAAAAATATAATAGGATGAAATGATAAAACAAAATAAAACTAATACGATAATAGGTGTGTTTGAAATGTGTCTGGGAATGATGATGTTTGTGATTCTGTTGAGTTAGAATGAATATAATAATAAACTAAATTACTAAATAACATTTAATTCAGCTATATTTTGTAAAAATAAATACAACACAAATAGGTGTTTCAAAATAAAAACAAAGTAAAAGAATAATAATAATAATAATAAAAGAAATTAAAGATAAATTAAATAAAATAAACATCTAAACATTACAGCAAAACATTAACAATGCCACTGTGTCCTAATAACTTGCAATGCAGTAAGATTTCAGAGACAAGATATTTCTCTATCTGCACCAAACAGAGACATTTAAATACCATCCACTGCACTCCCAATGAAATGGTAAAAGTTTTTAATCTAATTAACACATATTAAACTGTTTTAAAATTATTAACAGGCTGTAAACGTTGTTGAGTGACGTTGTTGGTGTGTACTGAGTCACAGTTCTGACTAGGACTTCACGATATTGGAAAAATCCGATATTGCGATATTTTATTTTTCTACAATTAACATTGTGATATGAATGCAGTTTTGCAAGATAGTTTGAATAGCACTATTTGATGTTTTATGGGGAGTCGAACAATATTCAGGTACAGAAACTGAATAACTGAATAACAGGTACTGAATAATCACAATGTTTTCCTCCTTTGCCTGGTCTCGCTTCTAGTCCAAGTATCTAAAAATTCTTAGATCAAGTCAAAATATGATTTGGTCTAAGCTTCAAAAGAAATAATGCAAACTTTAAGTTAATTAAAGTCAATTAAAATTAAATCTTTCAGTCACATTCTGCAAAATTCTAAGTAAGATAAACTTGTTACATAAATCAAATCAATTCTGTATAAATACAGCAATTAAATAAATTTCTGTGGCTCCTGGTCAACTATAATCCAGACTCAACATTACATATCCTGCAATGTGACTATGCAGATGCGCACATTGCGATATCAATACTGAAACGATACATTGCATTCATTTTCAAACCTTCTGCTAGTTATTTTGATTTCACAATCTGAAGTGAACTACATGTATCTGCTGCTGCTTTCAGTAGTTTGGCAATAAATGTCACACAAAATGGTGTTCAAACTCATATTTGTAGCAATTAACACAGAATAAAGCACATAATCAGTACCTGAGGTGATCATTGTCATAGTAGACGCAGTTATTTCTAAAACAGAAATTTTGTGCGTTGCCATTGCAGACGGTTAGGGCACAAACTCCTTTCAACATAAAACATATTCCCTTTATCGCGCTGCATTTATTTAGGACACAGTGTGAGGTTCTGTGACAGTAAATATACATTTGATTTATTTCAATTCATCTGAAGTCATATAATAAACTCAATACAAAATACCCCAGAAGAATTATTATAATAGGAAATACAGTGAAAATCTCATCGCTCTGTTAAACAGATCACATCTAAATTCCACAGAAGGGCTACTCATTTTGCTTTCAATTGTGTGTGCATGTATTTGATTCAGTTCAAATGAGTTCAAACACAGAATCAGGGTGGGCAGAAATACGAAGATGATTGTGTCTATTTATTAACTCATCTAAATGTGTGCAAGTATATATTTATCCAGTTTTTACATGAACTTTAGTAATATTATTTAATATGCAAGTGCGTATATGATTTGTTTACAATAAAGTTCGAAAAGCAATATTTTCTGTCTTTTATATAAGAGACTTGTATGCTTTCGTTAGTGGTTCTAATTGGATTTGCAAACCTTAAGTTGGGCGGCACGGTGGCTCAGTGATTCAAGTACTGGCTGGAGCAAATCTGAAACAAAGCAACAGCAATACTTCAGTGCAGTAAAATGGAAATCTATAGCAAACACGTTTCATATTACTGTCCTGGATGATAAGCACCCTGGAAAATATTACACTGGAGCTGACAGTGAAACTGATGGCATGAAGTAATGACTTCATTTAAGAACATTTTTATTATTATATATATATTTTTTGTGGATAGGATGTTAAATCATCTTACTCATGATTTAGTTAATTATTAGTTATTATAATTATTATAATATTTAGTTAGCTATTTTGATGTGATTACATAGTTAACTGAAAATTGTAACACACTGTAAAAAAAACTTGCTGTTTTCATTTTTTAGTTGAATCAAATTAACATTGTTGGCACAGTGGCTCAGTGGTTAGCAAAAAAGGTCGCTGGTTTGAGCCTTGGCTGAACAAGTTTGCATTTCTGTGTGGAGTTTGCATGTTCTCCCCGTGTTGGCGTGGGTTTCCTCCAGGTGCTCTGGTTTCCCCCACAGTCCAAAGACATGCGGTCCAGGTGAATTGAATAAACTAAATTGGCTGTAGTGTATGAGTGTGTGTGAATGAGTGAATGGGTGTTTCCCAGTACTGGGTTGCAGCTGGAAGGGCATCTGCTGAGCAAAACATATGCTGGATAAGTTGGTGGTTCGTTCCGCTGGGGTGACCCCTGAAACAGAGACTAAGCCAAAGGAAAATGAATGAATGAATGAATGAATGAACCGTAAAGTTAAAAAGTGATTTATTTATATTTCATGATATAAGTTTGCAGTTGCTATACTCCAGAAATCATCTTGCATAAATTCACAGATTTTCTTTGGTACAAAATTTTGCACAGAAATAGCAAAAATGTCCACAGATTCTGTCTGGCCCCCATAAGCCAGAGATACTGTAGTCCACTAAACACGTTGAGCACATCAACAATCACACAGCATCTCTCTAGTACTGTGGCAGTGAGTTTTGAATGTAAGCAAGACAAACAATCAGTGACAATTTCTCACAAGGATTCCACTCTATTCTATTCTAGTTCTGACAAACAGACAAGCATATTATGATGTGCAGCTCATTTTCTGGCTACATCTGCTGAAACAGCTGTCATTCTCTCTCACTTTCTGTCTCTCTCTGCCTCTATCTCTGTGTTCTTCAGCAGTTCTGCACGTCTGACTGTGAGGAGCTGCACATCTGCTTCACCTCACGCTGAATAAAACAGCACTAGTGACGCCAGCACTGACACACTTACAGTACAGCATATACCTTATATTACAGTACATTCAGCACGCACATTATACATACCATTATACCTGCAAGTTATTGTCTGATAATCTAACAGACCAGAGTCAATTATCATGGCAAGCTTCCATAACACTGAATCTGTATTGCATACTAGTATCTGTTTTCTTGTTAGCAGTACTAGTACTATTTTTAGGCACTAGTTTTTTTCCTTGACGCACTACAACCTTTTCACCAGCAACTAGTGCTTATTATTTTGATTTCAGTACTTTTAATTAGATACTAGTACTTAGCAGTGGAGTAAAGTAACCAATTACAAATACTCAAACTACTGTGATTGAGTAGTTTTTCTCAGGAATCGTTATTTACTGAGTAGTTGTGTACTTTAAAAAAAAAGTGTACTTTTATTTTCACCTCAGTACATTTTTAATGCAGTATCGGTACTTTTACTCCACTACTTTGCTTCAACCTGCAGTCACTACTTTACTTTTTCTTGTCTATCGGGATTAGAAACATCAAGGTAACACTTTATTTTGATGATCAATTTGAGTTTTAATAGACTGTCTACTTACAGTAATATCTGTTGATAGAGACATTCAACAGATATTTAACTGACTATAAGAAACTTTGCAAGTACATGTCAACTTACACTAACCCTAACCCCAACCTAAAAGTCTACTTATAATCTAATGAGAATTAGTTGCAATGTAACTTAAATTCAACAAATTGACCATCAAAATAAAGTGTGACCAAAATCAGTCAATGAAATCACACATAGAAGGTAATTTGCATCATAATGAATTACCTCAAGACATGGGCGATTTAAAATTTGAGCGAACTGATTGGAAGCGTTAAAAGTGTCCAAGAATATGTCCAAAATCTTTACACGCATTGACCTAGAGGCCGTCTAGATCAGGGGTAGGAAACCTATGGCTCGGGAGCCACATGTGGCTCTTTGACCAAAAATATGTGGCTCTCCAGCTGTCTCTCTTCAATAATATTTAAGTTAAAAAAATTATAACCGTTACTAGAAATCAGTTTCCAATTAAAAATGCAATTACAACTCCTTTTATATTGTATTTTCTACCTCAAAATGAATAAGAACTCAGTTTACAATAAGTGAAGTTTAGTTATAAACTAATTTCGAGAGGATCGCGTGCTTATGATTGACACGGCTGGCCCAGAGTCAAGCTAATGCATAATCCACCAATCAGACGATTCCCAGCTGAGTATAAATAACCAAAGCATCTTACCTTAGTCATCTTCATCTCGAAGAATCCCCCCTTCCACACACCCCCTTCCTTTATAGGGCAGCACGGTGGCCCAGTGGCTAGCACTGTTGCCTCACAGCAAGAATGTCTCTGGTTTGTGCCTCTACCCAGCCAGTGGACATTTCTGTGTGGAGTTCATGTTCTCCCCGTGCTCGCGTGGGTTTTTCCCGGGTCCTCCGGTTTCCTCCCACAGTCCAAAACATGAGACATAAGTAAATTGACTAAAATCAGCACCATACCCAAATTCCACCAGCAGCATACCCTCATAGCGATTCATAAGCAGCAGGAGGGCGGGGGGTTCTCGAGATCTACCTGAGCTCAAACTCCCCTCTCACCCTGCAAACGAGAGGGAGCCCCGGGCTCGAGGATCTTATGAGCTCAGGGCTCTCTCCTGGGACAGCATGCCAAAATAGATTTATTACCAATCATCATCTAAGCGTGAACTCTTGAAAAGGACATTTCAGCCAATGCGCATATGTGGCGCTGTGGTTCAACTTGAATCGTGACACCAATAAAGGGCAAGTTACATTTCTATGATACATTTCTATGAAAACTTACATTTCTATGGTAACTTTAAACAACATTCATTAGTGGCGATGGCAAAAAGAAAAAAAAATCTGTAAACTGTCCTTCCTTCATACATTGTGATGCATCATATTTGTTTATCTTTGAGTTGTGCATGGACATAAATAAAGGTTTTGTTTATAAATAAATCAAGGTATTCTTATACACAAACACCCCAAACAGCTCTTTAAAAAAATGCATTTGATAAAAAAATACAGAAATGGCTCTTTGATGAAAATAAGGTTCCTGACCCCTGGTCTAGATGCATGTCACTCAAGAGAAGATGAGGGATGTTACTGTATAATGACCGAAAATTAAGGTTATGGGTTATTGAAATGGCTGAGACTTGACCCACATACGGTCCATGTTTGGCCCTAGTCTGGAAGCCAGACTTGGTCCAGTCATGTACAGTAATTCACTGCGGCATGTGGGCCAAGCAAAAGCTGATTGTGTGGGCCAGATCTGGGCCAGAGATATTTTGCTATGTGGGTTGCGTTTGCTCAAACACAAAACAAGATATTTTGAAGAATGTTCATTACCATCCACAGAAATACTATGAAAGTCAATGGTTACAGAACTAAAACTGGTTCGAAAAAAGTCCCATTTTCCCATATGCTTTAATGGAACATATACTCTAAAAATAAGTACATATTACTATTTAGATATGAAGATACTCATTCATTCGCTTAGTCCCTTTATACATCAGGGGTCGCCACAGCGGAATAAACCGCCAACTTATCCAGCACATTTTCACAGCGCATACCCTCCCAGCTGCAACCCAATACTGGGAAACACCCATACACTCTTGCCTTCACACACATACACTACGGCCAATTTAGTTCATTCAATTTACTTATAGTGCATGTCTTTGGACTGTGGGGGAAACCTACGCGAACACAGGGAGAACATGCAAACTCCACACAGAAATGCAAACTGATCCAGCTGGGGCTCGAACCAGCGACCCTCTTGCTGTGAGGCGACAGTGCTAACCACTGAGCCACCGTGCCCCCGAAAACAGATACTAATCTGTTTTACTAATTACAGATGTAATGTCAAAACAGCTTTTATAGCAATGGTACTCTAATCAGCATCAACATATCTCCATTATACTCAACGAATAAAAGCCAAAACCATCAATTTTCCCAGGCCAGACATCCCTTTTGTCCACTACTGTCCACCTCTGCACATCTCACAAAGCACCAGCCGGCTTCAAATCAATCCTGTTTGCATATCATCTTCCTCAAACTCCCAGAAGGAATTGATTCGGATGTCCAAACCACTCGTCGCTGTATTATTGATAACACGGACTTAACACCTAATTGATAATGGAGGCCATCAACACAAAACCCAAATGCATGGCCTTCATTAAGGATGTTCCCCAATACAAATCAATGCTCTCTAACTCGCTCGTATTCCTGGAACAATGCACCATTCTAGACTCAATCGGAAAGTGTATGTCCATCCATCATCTGATCCAGGGCTGATTTCCATAAACACACACAGACAGCTTCCATCTGTAGCCTCCGCTGGACGCCAAACCTTACGCTGCATAATTAATGTCAGGCCATAAGCAAACACATTCCTGTTTGCAGGGCGAAAGCATACTGGGATAGATGTATTTACAGAGAGGTTTTAGCATCTTTATTTGGCCCATGTCCAGTACCCAGCGTCCCCTGCGGTTCTCTTATCCACCGAGGCTCCATTAAACCCCCCAGAGCGAGAGAATCAGACTCTCCCAAACACCAATTAACATGAATTCAGACCAGCGGCGAAACACTCCAACGCCGGCCAACAAATCTGCGGCGCGTCCAAATAAACTCTCACATCTACTGGGGGAAGTTAACGGTGTCATTAAAGAAGCTGGACTCCTTCGGTGCTGAGACATCGGGGCTGGAGGAGATAATGCAATCTTCTTAATGCAATAAAGCAAATATTTCCATTCCAGCGCATTATTGAATGTTGAGGGCAGCAATTGTGTTAAACAGTTGGTGGTAAATACAGGCACACACCCAAATAGAGGAATAAATAGAGTAAGAGAAATGATGTAGTCTGTTCATTGTTAGTTCATGATCAACTAACAAGGTTAATCATTTTATGCACTTTGATAAAAAAAAGAAAAAGAAAAAAAATTATAATAATAAAATAAAAATCAAATCAAATCAAATCAAATCAAATCAAATCAAATAAATCAAATAAATCAAATTAAAATAAATTAAAACAAATAAAATACATATGAAATAAAATGAAATATAATAAAATAAAATCAAATAAAATCAAATGAATTAAAATAAAATAAAATAAAATAAAATACATTAAAATAAATAAAATAAAAATAATAAAATAAAATAAATGAAAGCAAATAAAAT